>JASDQU010372913.1:0-17089 GCA_032191745.1 Picea mariana
GTGCAGTTGTGTTTTATCCTAAGTGTTGGCAAGGGAGGACGTACAAGGGTAATGCGTGCTGGCGGAATGCATGCAATGCCATGGGTGACAAGTGTCGACCCTGACGCATGCGAATAAACGACCAGGGTGTGCCGTGAGAAAGGTTCCGCTTCCTCCATTCAAACCTGAACTGTCCTGAGCATGAATCGCGTGACCTCTGCAAGAGACCCTTGTGCAATTCTGCAACAAAAAAAGCCTGTGTTCATTTTCTGAAAAGCCGGTTCATCCTCCCCGTTCTGCACCAGAGAGTCTGTGTAATTCCCTGTGGAAATTGCTTCTCACGCAATTTCAAAAATCAACACCGCGAGACCTTGCCGCCATTGCTAAGCTTGTTTGAGAAGTCTGAGTCTGTATTCCCGGTTGACTGTAGTGGTCATGCAGAGATGGATTGCGCGTGAATTGTTGTCCAGTGCAGGTGGTAATTGAGCCTGTGTGTGATCTCTCTCTAGGTGAGGGAGGTGGATGTTGTTGGAAGAGGTTTCTTTCAGAGAGTGTCGAGCACCAGCTTCAGGCTCTAAGACTTCCTAATCTGGCCTATTGCCGAGACCCAGAGAGGGAGGTTAGCACCGATGGACTGTGATTGTGAAGGTGTATACTCCTGGGTGGAATAGGCATGTGGGGAATGAGAGTCTTGTAGTAGTGGGCGTAAGATGGCATCCTGGGAAGAATCCTTCCAGATTCTAAGTGTTTTTTTCCCTATAAATTCAGCCTAGCTAGGATTCCTTGCCTTGGGGTGGAGCTTAGTCCCAGCTCAGGGGTGATCCACTGCTGAGCTGATGAGCAGTGTGGTCTAAGGCTGGGAGGTTTGTGGAAGGCTTGCACTTGGTTGGTGGTATCTACCATTGATAAAGATAAGTATCTGTTTATGTTTTACTCATAGATTACATGACTCTATTGCTTATGTTATCATGTTTTCCACTATGTATATGATTTAGTATGAAATGCTATGGTTTGTAAATTATAGCAGTGAATAATATGTGTACTTTGAGCTTGAATGTGTTTATTTTCTTAAATGCATGTGGATTGAATAACACCTGTATAGAGTGGTGTTAAAGTTTCCTTTTCAAAGCGATTAAACATAGTATCAGAAAGTGGCGCAGTGGGTGCACTATATTTACTTTCTTCCATGAATTAATTCCACTGCATAAATTGCACAGGACTCCACTCCAGGATTTAGGTGCACCATCCCTTGTGTATTTTCTATCTACACTGCATGTGGCCTCACTGTAGCAGTTGGGTGCACTATTCATTGTTCCCTTTCTTCTCAAAGGTATCTACACTCAAACCCTACCGTACAAGAGCCTCCCCACTCTTATTCTTTATTTCACATGGCCTGAGTGTGAACCCTAACATGTAGAGATCCCACACAGGTTCATCTTGGTGTCAAGTCATCTGAGTGTGAGATCTATATAGAGGAGAACCCCCATATTCCCACTCTTCATTGTCCAAGTGGAGTGCTATCTCCTAGAGAAACTATTGTACTCTTCATTTGTTAGTTGATGTGCATCCACCTTAAGTGCTTGGGGTAACACTTCAATATCCCAAACTCTAAATTGAGTACCAGAGCACTCCAGATAATCTACCTTTGGTTAGTTATAACCTTTGCTCATTTTTCCTCAGTGGCTCATGGTCCAGGCATGTACATTTTGATAACTGGTGCATTTTCTCTCTTGTCCACATTTCCCACTACTACTTTGGATGTTGAACCATATGCTAGCAATATAGTAATGTTTATGTGTAGCTGAGTTTTCCATATGGAAATTAATTGACACGGTTTGAATTATGGTATATTTATGAGACAAATGTTGATTATACTCATTGGACAATGAATGGATGGTGCATTAAATAAGGGGATGGCTAGGTTAGTGTGATGAACCCATCATTACGACAAGTAGCAAAGCAATAAGTGCAATTTTGTTTTCTTTTAGGTAGGAGGGCCATGACGACAATAGTTGAACCACACAACTGACGACAAAAAACACACAAGCAGATCGAGCAACAAACAACGACAATTTAACATTAGCACATCGAGAAACTAGGTGAAACATGTGGAAATCAAGGACAGAAAGAAAGATTACCCGCCCGACACAAACACGATGACGCCTACAGGATAGAGGACAACATCGACATTCTTGACACAACGGTCTCGACGACCAATAACTAGAACCTAAAAGGCATGCAACCAAACACATGAAGGTGTTACAACCCACATGCTAACAACATCTACAATGATCAACAACACTCACATGGGAAGCACATACTCTGGAAAATATATCATTCACCTCTATCCAAAAGGGCACTCCATGATCCCCACATCAGGACTCATGACGTCCCCAGGTGATAGGTGCGGCAATAACCCTGGCTCTACCTAACCTATCTGGACCAAGGACTCCAGATGAATCCGACTCACTAGGAGTCGAGTTACTAACATGAGGACTACACCCACACCCCAAGAAATAGATCGACAAGACACATGATGACATCGTTCGAAGAAAAGTGCAAGCTCATACACGACTTCACCAACAACCCAACCATTAATCAAGTCTAAATTAGTCAATACTTACAATCTAATTTAACATTCATTTCCAATATAATTAGAAAGTCTAAATTACAAATTAGTCAATAAATTACAATTCTAAATTAACATTAAATTCCAGTCTAATTTACAACTTAGATACATGTCTAAAATAGATACAAGTCTAAACTACAAGTTAAATACAAGTCTAATTTATAAATTAGATACAAGTCTGAGTTAGATATAAGTCTAGATTACAAATTCAATACAAGTCTAAATCACAAATTAATTACAAGTCTAAATTGTAAATTAGATACAAGTCTATATTACAAATTAAATACCATCTAATTTAGAAATTTACCAATATACAACAACATTAACCATAGTAATGTAATTTGCAATAAATATGACATTATTCACAACATTGATTTCCAAATGATTTCAGCATTACTGACCTTATTAAAGTTTAACCAGCTGTCTATTACACCACTAAAACTATTGAGTAATAACTAGTTGTCTATTAAATCAAAATTTCCAACTACAATCACCCAAGGGCAGCTTAATAAATACAAGGATGTTGGAATAATGAGATAGTTGAACATTAAACGAGATATCATTGTGAAAGGTAAGGAATTCACTATCATTTAATGCCTTGAAAGGTTGTCAGTACTGCCATGGACATGTTGTGCCTAACTTTATTAAATTGCTGGCCCAAATCATAATCATGCTCAAAAACCATCTCTGCAGGAAATGTTGACCCAATGCATTAATCAGCCATTGAAAACACCATAATAAAGTGTTGGATTTAGAACACTATTTTAATGCTAATAAATTGTTTTGTGATAACGCCATCCCTGTACTTGTTCACACAAGATGAATAATAGGAGAAGGCTATTAAGTGGCCATGGGATATGCTGCCAATAAAATATTCACGGGGTTCTCACATATAAATTTGCATTACAAAAAAAATCATTAAACCATCACACATATTGTGCAAAACAATGGAAGTGTCAATGAAACTTCTCACAGGTGTAACTTTGCCCAATGACTTGGGAAGGACTAAATAACCAACATGCCATCACATGTGGACATCCACTGGAATTGTCACCACCAAAAAAAACAAAAGCATATGCGTACATAAGGAAGTTACCAAGTTGGAAATTTTCAACCAAAAAATACTCAACGCCACAATCATTTTGTCTCTGCTGGGAACATCATCTTAACCGTAGACATAGGTACCATTATCATTCTCTGCTGGGGAATCAAACTAAAACGCAAACACATCTACATATCGTTTTTCACTCTGTTGGGAACACAACAAAAAAATGCAGACTAACATATTTATCTCATTATCATACATTGAGTAGCTCATTGTCCTTCTATGAAATTCAGAGTTGAGTCTATAATTGCTATTCATAGTAACCAAGTAAGAATTGTTGTTAAAAACTGACATTAGTTACTATCATAAAAGAATTCACCATTCTTTTAACTGTAATTGATGGTTTTTGAATAAAAATCATTGTCAAGTGAAAATCATACATGCAAACGCTGGAAATGTGAGAGTAAAAACCATAACTCAAACATTTGATAACTATCAAGTTGCAGAATTTAAAATCGCTACTCGTTGGGAACAATTACACAAAACACAGAGGAAAGAAAATCGTCGTTGAATGCGTAAAAAAGGAAGGTAATTTCACCATCAGAATGATGAGTTGCAGAGGAAGAATGCAAGCCGGATGTATTGAAAATGCCGGGAAAATTTTCCTTAAAAACATATTCAAATGCATAGGAAAATCACTGACCTGCTAGGTCATAACGCAAGGCAAAGTCACCGATAAACACAATGAAATTTTAGAGGAAAAATTACGGCAAGGTATTAAATTGCAGAGCAAAAATTCGCCAGTTGGTAAGGAATAAAATTTCAGAGTAAAAAGAAAAAGTAATTTGTCCATGAAGACGTAGGTAAAACAAAAAGTTAAAAATTAGGGGATAGGAATGATAACAATGGCAGAATTACTCACCACAAGAAGGGGCAATGACCATCAATCAACCAAGAACAATCAAAAGGGGTAGATGACTAGGCACACACATCCTTCGCTCATCATCCATGCACATAAAAGTAGGGTGTTAGGATCTATAGGTTTATTAACACTGAAGTGACGACCGTCAATCCGGTTCCTGTCCAACTTCTCAGGCGTGGACTGATGATATAGGGATGAGGATGGAGTAAAGCACAACTCTTCATGATAAATCAATAAAACCAATAGGGCACTCACGTCATTAATGGATCAAATGCCAAGGGAATCAAGTCAAGAAACGAGCTTAAGGCTATGGGGAAATTAAGTTCTCGATTACATTGCTAAGTCAAACACTTTCTTACACAATTAAAAGTACATAAATGAAATCTCCAGATCAATAGTAATCTACTATGCAAAACCAAAGCTTGTGTACCGTAGCCCAAGGTGAATGCTCCGAGTCGATGTCCCACACACTCTGTGAAAATCTCGCTTGCCGACCGATGAGACTTAATCGATACCTCCCAGCCAACGCTAGGGGTACTCTTCTTTCCCCTTAGCCCCTCGAGATGCAAAGGGGCCACACACACTAAACCAAATAACAACTAGCTCCTAGCTCGCCTCGCAAGGCCGAGATACCACTCCTCACCGAGCTGGGTATCCCAACTACCACAAGACAAGTCAATCAAGTCTAAAATCCTGCAGCGTAATGTTACGCATAAGAGAAGAGATCCATCATCCTCCTCCTCCCTCCTTTATATAGAGTTTCTAAGTCATTTTCTTTCCCAATTTCCCATTTAATTTATTTTTCAAAAATTTAATTCAGAAAAATCCTCCCCGTACATGTGTCACCCATCCACTTCGTTGCACCAAAAATTAATTTCATTAATTTTTTAATTACTCCTATTTCCCTCACCCACTTAAAAATATTCCTAGAATTTCTTCTAGGTGTCCTCATATTCCCTTACACAATTTAATGACTTACCCCCTTACTAATTTATTAGTTGAGTTCAATTTAGAAAGTTCTTAAAGGCAATATTCCTTGCTAAGTTGGTCATTCTGCTTTTTCCTTATGTTTCCCTTTTTCTTTATGTTTCCCCCTTTTTCCCCTAGTTTCCTAATTCTTTTAAATTTCCCTCTTTCCCTTTTTATCTAAACTCAAATTAGTTAGTGTAGAAAATTAACTTTTGCCCCTTTTTATTTTTAATTAATAAACTTCAATTAGCATGTGTAACAAAACAATCATTTCCCTTTTAAAATTTTAAATCCCTCAATAATTTGATTTTAATAATTTAATTGAGTTTCTTACCCCCTTTTTGTCACATGTTTAATGATGATTGTTATTATTTTTTATTTTTTACCACAAGTATTACATTAGACCTAGATTTTAATTTTTGAGGCCGGGTGACATTTTATTAGGGAAATTGTTTTTAAATCTTTCTTATCATGTTATTCATTCTAAGGCCATCTAGGTTTATTATTTTATTAGTTAACAACACGAAATGCCCTTCAAGATGCACTATGTGCTCCAAGGGTGCCACTCGCCTCTTGACTAACTTGGTAGACATCAAAAACCCCTAGAGTCAAAACTTTGTTAGGTGATCTTGTGGGAGACTAAGGGCCTATAAGGAATAAGGCCCCTGCCTTATTGTGCGCCCCTTAGAATCATCATGAGCGACTGTCGCAGTCTTCCCTCATGGAATCATGGGTCTTCTGAAAATAGGTAATCGTTAACTTATAGTTCGAGCCAAGGAGGGAGTGCTAGTAGGTTGTGGCAGGGTTTTTGTCCACACCTCTCCTTCAATGTCTCTGGTTATCATGCGTGACCCCTCTACTCCACATGTGAGTATTGTCGACAAGCTATTGTCAGCCTACATCATCAAAGAATCATGTCAGAAATAATATCCATAATCATATCATCTAATCAGATGCACAAATGTCATATATACGACAATCAAACCCCAATAGTCCTCTCCTTGACTCAATCTAGAGTCCAAGGGTTTCATCAATGCCTTTGCATCCTCGAGGTCCAAAATCCTGCACACTCAGGAAAACCGAGTCAATAGAACTTGTCTATGTCAATACAAAAAAATAACATGTCATCAATCCATAATGCCTCATAATCATAATCAAATGCCCAATAGTATAATAATCTGGATCACTTGCAAGAAAGTGTCCTCAAAGAATAATTTCGCTCAGTGTACACAAGAGCGGGATGTTACATACACCCCCTCTTGTTCTAAACTTCATACCAAACTTTTACAGTATCTAAGTGACGAAATAATGTGTATCATAGGATCATATGTCTATCTATCAAACAAAAATGGAAATTGTTGATGCATATCATATGCATCCTCCCAGGCCGTCGAGTGCAGAGTATAGTTGTCCCACTAGACCTTGACCTGATGTACTGTTCGATGTCATAGCTGTCGAATGTGATGATCTAGGATGCAGATCGGCTCAGCCATGAGTTCCCTCTCGTTCGACACCTGCAAGGAACTCATGTCAATAACATGTGTAGGATCACTAATATAATGTCTCAAAACATATACGTGAAAAACATCGTGCATACGACTCAAAGAATCAGGCAAGGCTAGTCGATAGGCCATGGGCCCCTTCCTCTCCACTATCTCAAAAGGTCCCACGAACCTAGGAGAGAGTTTATCTCCCTTTCCAAACTTGATCGAACTTTTATGCGGTTTTACCTGCAAAAAGAATCAATCAGCAACTTCGTAACTATGGTCGACATGGTGCGCATTGACATAACTCTTCTGCTGATCATGTGCTTCTTTGATACTTTGTCTTATTGTTTGCATTTTCTCTTCCATTTCTTGGATCGCTTCTGGTCCCACCAGCACCCTATACTCAAGTTTATCCCAACTCAAAGGAATTCGACACGGTCACCCATAAAGGAACTTGAAAGGCACCATCATAATGGTGCTTTGGTAACTGTTTTTATAAGTGAATTCTACCAATGGAAAGAATTCTTCCCAACACTTTTGTTGGTCCATCACCTACATGCACAACATATCTTCCAATATTTGTTTTTTTTGTTCGGTCTACCCGTCATTCTCCGGGTGATACGCAGTACTAAAGTTAAGTTGGGTCCCCAAGGCCTCTTGGAAACTGGTCCAAAACCGTCCGATAAACACCGATCCTCAATCGGATATAATCCTCTTAGGCACACCATGCAGTCTCACAATCACACTGATGAAAAATCTAGGTATGTTAGGTGTCTGATACGTTGTACGCATAGGAATAAAATGATCACTCTTCGTCAGAGTGTTGACTACCACAAAAATCGAGTCGTGTCTCCTTCTCGTCAGTGGAAATCCAACAATGAAATCCATCGAAATGACCTCCCATTTCAATTCCGGAATAGCTTGTGGTTGTATTAATCCTGTTGGATGTCTATGTTCAGCCTTTATCTGCTGACATTCTAGACATCTGGCCACATAGTTGACTATGTCTGCCTTCATTCCTTTCTAGAAGAATAAGGGTTTAAGGTCCTCCCTCATCTTCGTGACTCCCAGGTGAGCCATGTATACTTCTCTGTGAGCCTCATTTAGGATCAAACTCCTCAACTCGTCATTTGGTGGTATGTAAATCCAATTTTTAAACCTCAATAGTCCATCATCGTCCAACGTAAATCATTCAAATCTTCGTACCATCATTGTGTTTTGTCCGATAAAATCCTTGACCTCATTGTACCAGTCATCATCGCATTGTAAAGTTAGAATATTTTCACGTAGATTCTTCTAAAGAGGAAACACTAAAAATATGTGTGGTCTCTGACTCAATGCATCTGCCACTCGGTTCACTGGTCCTTTTATGTAAGTAATATCGAAGTCCCATTCTCTAAGAAATTATGACAAACGCTGTTATCGCGCGTTCAAGTCGCTTTGCATAAAGATGTGTTGTAGTCCACAATGGTCTGTCTTTAGTTCAATTTTTCGTCCAACAAGGTAGTGTCTCAAAACCTTCAAGGCATATACAATGGCTAACAACTCCAAATCATGCGTCACATAGTTCTCCTCATGCCTTATCATTTTCCTCGAGATGTAAGTGATCACTCAACCGTATTGCATAAAGAATCCGCCTAAAACTTCCTTGGATGCATCAGTGCATACCAAGAAGTTCACGTCTATGTCAGGGACCTTTAGTATCAGTGTCGTTGTCAACAACTCTTTGAGCCTCTGAAATTCTTCCATGCATTTCTCGGTCCAAACAAACTTCTTGTTCTTCTTCTGTAATTCCATGATCAGATTTGCTATCTTCAAAAATCCCTCGATCAACCGTCGATAGTATCCTGCTGAACCCATGAAGCTACACACTTCCGGGACATTCATCAGTGGAGACCATTCCATAATAGCCTCGACCTTTTCTGGATCCATGATGATACCTTCGTCGGAGATGACATGCCCAAATTAGTGAATCCTCGATTGATAAAACGAGCATTTGGACAACTTCCTAAACAATTTGTGCTCTCACAGACACTGTATTGCCAAGCGCAAGTGCTCGTCATGCTCCTCTGTCATCCGAGAGTAAATCAAAATTTTGTCAATGAATACTTGGATGAACTTGTCCAAGTACTCGCGGAACAACCTGTTCATCAAAGTCATAAATACCCCTGGGGCATTTGTTAGTCCAAACGATAAAAAAATAAACTTGTAATGTCCAAACCTCATCTTAAAGGCATTCTTAGGGACGTCATCCTCCTTGATCTGTAACTGGTGATAACCTGATCACAAATAGATCTTTGAAAACAATGTCGCACCCTTCATCTGATAGAACCGATCATCAATCCTCGACAAGATATACTAATTCTTGATTGTTTCCTTGTTCAATTGATGATAGTCAATGAAGAGTCTCCACGACCCATCCTTCTTTTGTATGAAGATAATAGGCATACCCAACAATGACACACTCGGACGTATAAGTCACAGGTCCAACAACTCCTTCAGTTGCATTCTCAATTCCTATAACTCCAGGGTTGACATACAATAAGGCATTATCGCTATTGGTTTAGTCCCTGGTTTTAGGTCTATGGTAAACTCCAATTCCCTCTCTGCCAGCATCCAAGGTAACTCCTTTGGGAAGATGTCCACAAACTTTCTCACCACAGGAAGGTGTTATAGACCTTCCGCTACTCCCTTCTCGTTTAACGCAAGGATATCATAAAGCTTACCTCCCTTGCGCATGCTCTTCCGTAACTGCAAGGAAGAGAGAAAATTTAGGAAAACTCCTTGGTTTCAACCTACAATCATGCGTCTCTGTCCCTCATCATTGACCAAGCTCAACCGTTTTGTCTTACATTTGAGTATCACCTCATGCGATTCCAATCAGTTGTTATCGGATAAATCGGTAGGTACATACACTAACAGATATCACTAGATCCACCTGGATCTAGAACAAAATAGGACAGGACACGACTCTTTCCCTAAGTTGTAGTCATTGAATCTACTAATGAGAAGGAATAAGTGACATACCTTGATATTGCTTCCTTAGGTCTCTGTTGTTCCCGCTTCGCTCCAGTGATCTTGTGGAATCAGGTCCAAGACAACAAAAAGCAACCAAAGTTAAGATAGCAAAGTATATTCAATGTCAACCTATGCATATGATCAAGGAGTTACGCAACAAAATAAGAGTAATTTTATGGGAAAGGAACATGCCTCTGTATTATTTTGATTGAAAATAGAAGATACAACCAAAAAGCCTTGATGTTGCAAGCTTCCTTTTAGTGACCCTTGGTTCCAACACACACACTTTCTCTATACTTGCATGAAGAAGATCCAATACCACTTGGTGGGCCAAAATGAGTCTCCAAGCTTCTATCCAAGCAAGGTTCTTCACAAAAATCTTTTACTAGTTCTCCATTCAATCTTGCTTAACCTTTTCCATGAGAAACCTTTCAATATATAGGATAAGGAGAGATGGTTACATGGATGAGGATGATCCCACTAAATATGATAAGTCAGTAAGATGCCAACCATGTGAATGCCAACTCATTTTCTAGAAGATCCCCTTCTAGAACCTTCGTGACCTCTTCTCCTTTTCAAGCCAAAAAACAGGTTCGCACCCTATCTATAGAGCAAACTGTGAACAGTTCGCACCCTAAGTGTGGGTGGCCTATGAGAATGAGGGATTTTTGCACCCTGTAACATAGGCAGCCTGCGAACTCACCTAAAAATGTGTTTTTGGAAGAAGATAACAGTGACTTTTCTCAGGAAAAAAGTCCTTGTGGGAGCCTGAAGACATTACTTGTAGAAACATCACCAGAGTGACCAAAATCATGTGTAACAAAATTCCCTCCAAAGTTTGAGGTCAAAACTTATGACAACCAAAATACTTTGTAAAATGCATGTGTGTGTCAGAAACAAGGAGAACACCTAGTCAGAAACCTGTAAACAATCAAACATCTACAAAATATAATACTAGTTCTGAGGTAGGCATTCCCATACTCAGATCACAAATGAATGAAATCGTAAACGTATGTCATGGCCACCAATCATACACTGTGGATCCATGTCATCAAAATGATACATAGCCACCAGGAATACACTGTGGATCTATGTGAGAAGACTTGAATAATGACATAGCCAAAAGACATACAAAGTGGATCTATGTGTCGATACAAATCATCCATACTCCATCGTAGCTTGGATAAAAAAGATGAGACCCAGGGTCTTCAATCCCGTCACCTAAAAGTACGAACCTAGCCATGCAATTACATCTGTTGAAGTCGAACATGGTAGAAACCACTTGATTACCGGTTAGTGATGAAAACCGTTAACAAGTGCGAGGGAAATCACCATTGATGTCAATGAATCCCAAGGTACTGAAGTACAATCTGAATGAATGCAAATGAATGAGCTGACGTCGAGCACTCAGCGGAATCTCTCGATCAGGGATCAATGATGTGAAACCCCTGTCAAAAGCGAAGAGACCTTCCATTAAGGCATGCAGGTTCCAAGATACTAAATGATTTCTAAGTCTTATTTTCGGATAATGAGTTGGAGTCGACGGAACAAGACTCGTCACAGGAGGGCCTTGATGTATCCCCGATCAATGACATGAAACAGGTAACAAATTTTGAGTATGAATCAAAGTATGAACAAGGGTTGAAACAGACACAAGGAACGCTGACATGGTAAGAATGGACAACTGCAGATGGCCGACTCAATAGGGGGCTCGTTTGAACTTCTCTTGAACATATGTTTGACACGACCAAGGACTTGGTAGCACTGACTCAAAGACGACCCAAGATATGACCTTGTATCAATTTGAACAATAGACAAGTGGATTTCCCAACCCGGATTCAAATGATGAATAGGGGGTGTCATGTTCAAGAACGATGCTTACTTCCATTAATATGAATACGAAAACACATCCCTTTCCCAAAATTTCCCCCACCATTTCTGGCGAGTACCTCTTTATTTTTACACAAGCTTGAGGAGGATAAAATATGCTTGTCAATGTAAGCTCATCCTTCGGACGAGTTCCTCGGAGTATATTTAATGAACCCTAGGAAGGAGTGGCTCGGTCCCATATGGGCCTTTCGATGTTTGTTTTATGAGTCCAAAGAAAGAAAACTCCGGGGTTTTTCATGTTTTGAGAGTTTGAAAAACACTTAAAGAGAACTATCCCAGTTCCTTTTTCATAAATAAATTCTATGAGACCAAAATAGTGATAAACTATCGCCCGTCGAACGTTTTCTTCAAATACTTTAACGAGCATGAAGAGAACAAGATCGCTCGATTATCTTTTCATTTTTATGGAGCGTGAAAAGAGCTTAAAGGACACTCCCTTAGGTTCGTCATTTTCTTGTTACCATGATGAGTACGAAAAGATGAGAAAAAGTATACTCGGTTACGTTCTCATATATTTTCGAGGGCGAGAACGAACGAAGACTGAGCTCAAGCATTTTCTTATAAAAACCCTAAAAAAGTAGTCGCATATGCGACAAAAAGAAAAAACATCCATACCCCCCTGTTCGAACTTCGAAGTTTCTATACCTGCAACAACCATACTCACAAGACCATTAGGGCATTAGGTTTTATAAGAAAAATAATATATAAAAACCAATAAAAAATAGTAAAAAGTGAATAAATATGGGTAAGAAGGGCTTTTTACCATTTCATTGTGATTATGCCAAAAACTTGTCCAACATACCTCATTTTCCCCCAAATTTCTTTGCTCGATTGTGGGAGGCACAAGCGATCATTCACCGAACCGTTTGAGCCAAGGAGGTAAGCTCTTGATCCTTCAACTTTTCATGGTTCATTTTTTTGTTTTTATTGGCAATTTCTTGGATTTTAAGTCCATTTTAGGGCCACACCATGCGCTCGAGCATTCTCGCAGGCGGGCCTTGCGGGACTTGCGAGAATCTAAGATTCTCGCAGGTGGCCTTTAGGGCACCTGCGAGAATATCGCACTGTGACAAAGTCTCACCTGCGAGGGCCGAGACATGGATTTTGAATTTAAGTTTTTCTCAATAAAAAATATGCAAAAGTTTGGAACAAGTTGCTAACTCTTCTCTCATGGCTCTTGTGCAGGTGTTTGACCATCACAATGTTGAAGTGGTGCGAAAGAGAACATGAGGAAGATGATTCCATTACCGGGAATGACCCGGGTATAGTCACTACCCTCCGAGACTGCGGGCTCTTTAAATTCTTCAGGATTCTAGGAATGAGAGCCCAACTTAGATTGTTGGAATACCTGGTCCATATGTGGGACGTGGACCAATAGTTATTTCACATGGGAGTCCATACTCTAACCCTATATATTGAGGATATCTATTTTCTAACGGGGTTATCACAGTGTGGATACCATGCTAGCTTGACTGGTGGCTGAGGCGATAGACTCCCTATGAGTGAGTATTGTCGCCAATATTGTGTTCCTGAGGCAGAAAGAAGCAAGGGTAAGGTTGCTATTTGGGGGGTCCAAGATTTGACCCTGCGAACCATCTTGTTCACTATTGCACACATGGCTGGGAGTACGGCTCCACATATGGCTCTCTAGAGTTACTTCCAATACACCATAGAGTGCATAGAGCCTCGGGTCTTCAACTAGTCGGATGTAGTTCTTCGTAGTATGAAAAGGCAATTGACAAAGTGCAGAATGGGTAACTTGAAGAAGTTTGGGTATGGATCACTTTTGGTGTCCTTCTTCCTCGAGAGGGTCCCACTGCTGCAATTACAGGTTGATTGGGGTTTACCGGCCCCACAGGATCCAAGGATGTTGAGGTGGTGAAACCTCATGGCTCGACACATAGCAGGGCCTATAATCAAGTATAATGATTCATTTTTCGACTGGTTGTGGACCTAGATGTTGATGATTGATGACTACGCATAGGTTGGTTTGGATTTCCGAGGGGATTCAGATTTGGCCCTGCCTGAGGATGCTTAGTGGGGAGACCTAGGTAATAAGTATACATTTTGTTCTTTTTAAATGTTTTTGCAAGTTTTATTAAATGAAATGTTTTTGTGTTTATCCAAGAACTAATCAAAAAATCTATTTTTAATGACATAGATGTGGGGCCATATCGACCTCCAGGAATGTCTCCTATTCAACGGCGAGGAGAGGTGGCTCTGGTGGCGAGATTGGATGCCGAAGACTACGAGGCAGTGGAGCAGAGCTTGGAGGGATTGACCACGAATATCTCGGATATGGCTATTGGGGAGATCCATAGACGTTACCAGTGCCATACTATGGGCGTGTCTGAGTCTATCAGTCGACTGCTTCATAGGGTAGACCGAGCAGTTGTGTGTTATCGTGAGCATCATCCATGACGCTATTTTGTAGAAGCCATGGGCTTCGTATTTTTGAGATTTTGGTCCTTGGATAAAAACTTTTTGTAAAAAACTTTGATCATTATATACATATATATGGCTTCTACCGACTTATCTTGTGTTTTGTTATACATGTAATGTGTTATTGGTTTATAAGAGTCCTAAATGTCTGTCCAAGACATAGTTAGCTAATGCATCAGTTAATGTATTTAGACATCTAGGAATGTTTTGATATTTGATATAATCAAAATAATGTTCCAAGAGGGGAATTCATAAGTATACCTGTAATAAAGTAGGACTTCGAATAGCATAGACATTACTTAGCTGTAGTACTACTAGTTGCGAATCGAGTCGTATAACCAGGTGGCGGATACCAAAAGAAATAGCATCAATCAACAATTCGATGATGGTGATATATTCCACAATATTGTTGGTCGCACGACCAAGGCATACACCTCGCAGACTGATAAGTTTGTTTGTAGGTGCATAAATTTCCCATGCAGTAGAAGCAAGATTCTGAGTACTACGACTACCGCCATCAACGAAGCTAATGTGGGGTAGCGAAGACTCCGACATCTAGAAACCAAGCACAATGTAAGATAAGCGGTCGGGGGAAGATACCAAATAATGAAAAAGCATACTAAAGTAACACACAAAAAGTATGATACAATAAAATGCAAGCACTCATGCACATGTGATCTTAGGCATAGTACTTCTTTAAGTACAACCCATTTATGGGTTCACTTAAGGGGATACCATCATAGTTTACTAACTCCTAATCTCCTTTCTCGAAAACTCGTCTGAAGATATAAGGATCTCACCACATCGCTTCAAATTTTTTGGCTCCTAGCATATCCCGATCTTGTTCGTAAACAAGAACATATCACCTTCGGAGAAAACATGTGGCTTGACATGTTTGTCATATTGGGCTTTGACGCGTTTCTTCTGTGCTTCTATAACCAGGGTGGCATTGCGACGGGTTTCGTATAATTGCATAAGATACAACAGACGTTCTTCTTTGACAGAAGTGTTCGGGATAAGTAGGATGGATAGTTTTAAGGAGGGTATCTCACATTCAATCGGCAAGATGGCTTCTAGATAATAGACTAACTGGAATGGTGTAAACCCGATAGCAGACTTAATGGATGTTCGGTAAGCCCACAATGTTGGAAACAACATCGTGTGCCAACTCATTTTGTGAATCCCTATCATTCGTCAAAGCATGGTAATGAGGACCTTGTTTATTGCTTCAACTTGGTCGTTGGCTTATGGGTAATAGGGTGTTGAGTTTTCATGGCGAAGACTCAACTTTTCAGTGAGTTCAGAAATCATGAAGTTTCTAAAGTGGCTTCCGTGATTAGTAACGATAGCCTGAGGAACACCAAAATGAGCAATGATGTGATTGAATATGAATAATGCTGCAGTCTTTTCGGTATTGTCGAATGTTGGCATTGCCTCGGCCAATTTCGTAAAATAATCTACGGCTACAATAATGTATCCATGCCCCCCAACCGAGTGAGGGTGACATGTCATGAAATGGATACCCCATTTTGCAAAAGGACCAATGGAGACCATAGGGTGTAGAGGAGCGGGGTGGGATCGTATTTTATTGTTGTAGGTTTGGCAAGCGTGGCATTTTTGGACGACAGTTATACAATCGTTGAATAAAGAAGGCCAAAAATACCCTGCCCATGAGATTTTCTGGGCAGTAGCATACCCAGACATATGACCACCATAGGCTACAGAATGGAAATCATTCAGGGCTTTCGCGGCTTCGTCAAACATGAGACAGCATCGAAAAATGGAGTCAATCCCACGACGATAAAGAGTATCACCGAGGATAATATACTGACGAGCTTGGTAGCATATTCGATGATGGTCAGTGCTAGACAAATTGGGCTGGAAAGTCTAGGTCTGGAGATATATGATGATATCTCCGTACCAAAGGTCATCATAACTAATCAAGAAAAGGGATTCATTGGGTAATGAATCTTCTGCTACATTTTCCCTCTCAGAGTGAGGAAGGTCGCATATCAATTCGAAAAAAACCAAGGATTTCTTGAACTTAGCGCGGTCGAATTCTAAGTTGAACTCCTGGAGTATTACGATCCATTTGGAGTATTTTCCCCCTAGCAATTGACGTGTAAGAATGTGTTGCATAGGGTTGCAGTTAGAAATCACCGTAGTTTTGCGTAAAAGGATATAGTGTCGGAAACTTTGAACGGATTGGACGGCTACCAAGGCCAGTTTTTCAACATGTAAATACTTGGTTTCGGTAGTCGTGAGACTCCGACTCAAGTAATAGATGACATGTTCATTATGAGAATCATCCTCCTAGATGAGAACCATAGCGATGGTATAGTCCAAGGCTTTGAGGTAAAGGAAATAATCCCATCTATAATCAGGTGGGAAGAGTAGGGGGTTACGTGTCAAAGACAGTTTTAAGGCTTCAAAATCTTTGTTGGCAGTGGTATCCCATACGAACTCGGAACCTTTCTTGAGCAGTCGCATAAATCCAAGAGTTAGCTCAACATAGTTTGGGATGAAACGAAGAAGAAAGTTTTCCTTCCCTTGCAAACTTTGTAACTAGCGAAGTGAGGGAGGAAGGAGATTGAGAATCATCTCGACCTTCAACGGATCTACCCTGATCCATTGATGTGAAACAATAAAGCCTAGAAGTCGACTAGATTCTACGTAGAAAACACATTTGTGGGGATTCAAGTGTATAT
>JASDQU010372913.1:26931-50921 GCA_032191745.1 Picea mariana
GCGTAATGTTATGCATAATAGAAGAGATTCATCATCCTCCTCCTCCCTCCTTTATATAGAGTTTCTAAGTCGTTTTCTTTCCCAATTTCCCATTTAATTTATTTTTCAAAAATTTAATTCAGAAAAATCCTCCCCGTACATGTGTCACCCATCCGCTTCGTTGCACCAAAAATTAATTTCATTATTTTTTTAATTACTCCTATTTCCCTCACCCACTTAAAAATATTCCTAGAATCGCTCCTAGGTGTCCTCATATTCCCTTACACAATTTAATGACTTACCCCCTTACTAATTTATTAGTTGAGTTCAATTTAGAAAGTTCTTAAAGGCAAGATTCCTTGCTAAGTTGGTCATTCTGCTTTTTCCTTATGTTTCCCTTTTTGTTTATGTTTCCCCCTTTTTCCCCTAGTTTCCTAATTCTTTTAAATTTCCCTCTTTCCCTTTTTATCTAAACTCAAATTAGTTAGTGTAGAAAATTAACTTTTGCCCCTTTTTCTTTTTAATTAATAAACTTCAATTAGCATGTGTAACAAAACAATCATTTCCCTTTTAAAATTTTAAATCCCTCAATAATTTGATTTTAATAATTTAATCGAGTTTCTTACCCCCTTATTGTCACATGTTTAATGATGATTATTATTATTTTTTTATTTTTTACCACAAGTATTACATTAGACCTAGATTTTAATTTTTGAGGTCGGGTGACATTTTATTAGGGAAATTGTTTTTAAATCTTTCTTATCATGTTATTCATTCTAAGGCCATATAGGTTTATTATTTTATTAGTTAACAACACGACATGCCCTTCAAGATGCACTACGTGCTCCAAGGGTGCCACTCACCTCTTGACTAACTTAGTAGACATCAAAAACCCCTAGAGTCAAAACTTTGTCAGGTGATCTTGTGGGAGACTAAGGGCCTATAAGGAATAAGGCCCCTGCCTTATTGCGCGCCCCTTAGAATCATCATGAGCGACTGTCGTAGCCTTCCCTCACGGCATCATGGGTCTTCTCAAACTAGGTAATCGTTAACTTATAGTTCGAGCCAAGGAGGGAGTACTAGTAGGTTGTGGCAGGGTTGTTTTCCACACCTCTCCTTCAATGTCTCTGGTTATCATGCGTGACCCCTCTACTCCACATGTGAGTATTGACGACAAGCTATTGTCAGCCTGCATCATCAAAGAATCATGTCATAAATAATATCCATAATCATATCATCTAATCAGATGCACAAATGTCATATATACGACAATCAAACCCCAATAGGCCTCTCCTTGACTCAATCCAGAGTCCAAGGGTTTCATCGATGCCTTTGCATCCTCGAGGTCCAAAATCCTGAACACTCAGGAAAACCGAGTCAATAGAACCTGTCTATGTCAATACAAAAAAATAAAATGTCATGAATCCATAATGCCTCATAATCATAATCAAATGCCCAATAGTATAATAATCTGGATCACTTGCAAGAAAGTTTCCTCAAAGAATAATTTCACTCAATGCACACAAGAGCGGGATGTTACATACACCCCCTCTTGTTCTAAACTTCATACCGAACTTTTACAGTATCTAAGTGCCGAAATAATGTGTATCATAGTATCATATGTCTATCTATCAAACAAAAATGGAAAATGCTGGTGCATATCATATGCGTCCTCCCAGGTCGTCGAGTGCAGAGTATAGTTGTCCCACTAGACCTTGACATGATGTACTGTTCGATGTCATAGCTGTCGAATGTGATGGTCTAGGATGCAGATTGGCTCAGCCATGAGTTCCCTCTTGTCCGACACCTGCAAGGAACTCATGTCAATAACATGTGTAGGATCACCAATATAATGTCTCAAAACATATACGTGAAAAAAATCGTGCATACGACTCAAAGAATTAGGCAAGGCTAGTCGATAGGCCATGGTCCCCTTCCTTTCCACTATCTCAAAAGGTCCCACAAACCTAGGAGAGAGTTTATCTCCCTTTCCAAACTTGATCGAACTCTTATGTGGTTTTACCTGCAAAAAGAATCGATTAGCAACTTGATAACTATGGTCGACATGGTGCGCATTGACATAACTCTTCTGTTGATCCTGTGCTTCTTTGATACTTTGTCTTATTGTTTGCATTTTCTCTTCCATTGCTTGGATCGCTTCTGGTCCCACCAGGACCCTATACTCAAGTCGATCCCAACTCAAAGGAATTCGACACGGTCACCCATAAAGGAACTTGAAAGGCACCATCATAATGGTGCTTTGGTAACTATTTTTATAAGCAAATTCTACCAGTGGAAAGAATTGTTCCCAATGCTTTTGTTGGTCCATCACCTACATGCACAACATATCTTCCAATATTTGTTTTTTTTGTTCGGTTTGCCCGTCATTCTCTGGGTGATACGTAGTACTAAAGTTAAGTTGGGTCCCCAAGGCCTCTTGGAAACTGGTCCAAAACCGTCTGATAAACACCGATCCTCAATCGGATATAATCCTCTTAGGCACACCATGCAGTCTCACAATCACACTGATGAAAAATCTAGGTATGTTAGGTGTCTGATACGTTGTACACATAGGAATAAAATGATCACTCTTCGTCAGAGTATCGACTACCACAAAAATCGAGTCGTGTCTCCTTCCCGTCAGTGGAAATCCAACAATGAAATCCATCGAAATGACCTCCCATTTTGATTCCGGAATAGCGTGTGGTTGTAGTAATCCTACTGGATGTCTATGTTCAGACTTTATCTGCTGACATTCTAGACATCTGGCCACATAGTTGACTATGTCTGCCTTCATTCCTTTCTAGAAGAATAAGGGTTTAAGGTCCTCCCTCATCTTCGTGACTCCCAGGTGAGCCATGTATACTTCTCTGTGAGCCTCATTTAGGATCAAACTCCTCAACTCGTCATTTGGTGGTATGTAAATCCAATTTTTAAACCTCAATAGTCCATCATCGTCCAACGTAAATCATTCAAATCTTCGTACCATCATTTTGTTTTGTCCAATAAAATCCCTGACCTCATTGTACCAGTCATCATCGTGTTGTAAAGTTAGAATATTTTCACGTAGATTCTTCTAAAGAGGAAACACTAAAAATATGTGTGGTCTCTGACTCAATGCATCTGCCACTCGGTTCACTGGTCCTTTTATGTAAGTAATCTCGAAGTCCCATTCTCTAAGAAATTTTGACAAACGTCGTTATCGCACATTCAGGTCGCTTTGCGTAAAGATGTGTTGTCTTCCACAGTGGTCCGTCTTTAGTTCAATTTTTCGTCCAACAAGGTAGTGTCTCAAAACCTTCAAGGCATATACAATGGCTAACAACTCCAAATCATGCGTCACATAGTTCTCCTCATGCCTTCTCATTTTCCTCGAGATGTAAGTGATCACTCAACCGTATTGCATAAAGACTCCACCTAAAACTTCCTTGGATGCATCAGTGCATACTAAGAAGTTCGCGTCTATGTCAGGGACCTTTAGTATCAGTGTCGTTGTCAACAAATCTTTGAGCCTCTGAAATTCTTCCATGAATTTCTTGGTCCAAACAAACTTCTTGTTCTTCTTCTGTAATTCCATGATCAGATTTGCTATCTTCAAAAATCCCTCGATCAACCGTCGATAGTATCCTGCTGAACCCATGAAGCTACGCACTTCTGGGACATTTGTCAGCGGAGACCATTCCATAATAGCCTCAACCTTTGCTGGATCCATGATGATACCTTCGTCGGAGATGACATTCCTAAATTAGTGAATCCTCGATTGATAAAACGAGCATTTGGACAACTTCCTAAATAATTTGTGCTCTCACAGACACTGTATTACCAAGCGCAAGTGCTCATCATGCTCCTCTGTCATATGAGAGTAAATCAAAATTTTGTCAATGAATACTTGGATGAACTTGTCCAAGTACTCGCGGAACAACCTGTTCATCAAAGTCATAAATACCCCTGGGGCGTTTGTTAGTCCAAACGGTAAAAAAATAAACTTGTAATGTCCAAACCTCATCTTAAAGGCATTCTTAGGGATGTCATCCTCCTTTTTCTATAACTGGTGATAACCTGATCACAAATAGATCTTTGAAAACAACGTCGCACCCTTCATCTGATAGAATCGATCATCAATCCTCGACAACATATACTAATTCTTGATTGTTTCCTTGTTCAATTGACGATAGTCAATGAAGAGTCTCCATGACCCATCCTTCTTTTGTATGAAGATAATAGGCACACCCCACAGTGACACACTCGAACATATAAGTCACAGGTCCAACAACTCCTTCAGTTGCATTCTCAATTCCTATAACTCCAGGGTTGACATACAATAAGGCATTATCGCTATTGGTTTAGTCCCTGGTTTTAGGTCTATGGTAAACTCCAATTCCCTCTCTGGCGGCATCCAAGGTAACTCCTTTGGGAAGACGTCCACAAACTCTCTCACCACAGGAAGGTGTTCTAGACCTTCCGCTACTCCCTTCTCGTTTAACGCAAGGATCTCATAAAGCTTACCTCCCTTGCGCATGCTCTTTCGTAACTACAAGGAAGAGATAAACCTCAGGAAAACTCTTTGGTTTTGACCTACAATCATGCGTCTCTATCCCTCATCATTGACCAAGCTCAACCGTTTCGTCTTACAGTTGAGTATCGCCTCATGTGATTCCAATCAGTTGTTATCGGATAAATCGGTAGGTATAGACACTAACAGATCTCACTAGATCCACCAGGATCTAGAACAGAACAGGACAGGACATGACTCTTTCCCTAAGTTGTAGTCATTGAATCTACTGATGAGAAGGAATAAGTGACATATCTTGATATTGCTTCCTTAGGTCTATGTTGTTCCCGCTTCGCTCCGGTGCTCTTGTGGAATCAAGTCCAAGACAAGAAAAACCAACCAAAGTGAAGATAGCAAAGTATATTCAATGTCAACCTATGCATATGATCAAGGAGTTATGCAACAAAATAAGAGTAACTTTATGGGAAAGGGACATGCCTCTATATTATTTTGATTGAAAGTAGAAGATACAACCAAATTGCCTTGATGTTGCAAGCTTCCTTTCAGTGACCCTTGGTTCCAACACACACACTTTCTCTATACTTGCATGAAGAAGATCCAATACCACTTGGTGGGCCAAAATGAGTCTCCAAGCTTCTATCCAAGCAGGGTTCTTCACACAATTCTTTTACTAGTTCTCCATTCAATCCTGCTTAACCTTTTCGATGAGAAACCTTTCAATATATAGGATAAGGAGAGATGGTTACATGGATGAGGATGATCCCACTAAATATGAGAAGTTAGTAGGATGCCAACCATGTGAATGCCAACTCATTTTCTAGAATATCCCCTTCTAGAACCTTCGTGACCTCTTCTCCTTTTCAAGCCAAAAAATAGGTTCACACCCTATCTATAGAGCATACTGTGAACAGTTCGCACCCTATGAGAATGAGGGATTTTTGCACCCTGTAACATAGGCAACCTGCGAACTCACCTAAAAATGTGTTTTTGGAAGAAGATAACAGTGACTTTTCTCAGGAAAAAAGTCCTTGTGGGAGCCTGAATACATTACTTGTAGAAACATCACTAGAGTGACCAAAATCATGTGTAACAAAATGCCCCCCAAAGTTTGAGGTCGAAACTTGTGACAACCAAAATACTTTGTAAAATGCATGTGTGTGTCAGAAACAAGGAGAGCACCTAGTCAGAAACTTGTAAACAATCAAACATCTGGAAAATATAATACTAGTTCTGAGGTAGGCATTCCCATACTCAGATCACAAATGAATGGAATCGTAAACATATGTCATGGCCACCAATCATACACTGTGGATCCATGTCTTTAAAATGCTACATAGCCACCAGGAATACACTGTGGATCTATGTGAGAAGACTTGAATAATGACATAGCCAAAAGACATACAAAGTGGATCTATGTGTCGATACAAATCATCCATACTCCATCGTAGCTTGGATCAAAAAGATGAGACCTAGGGTCTTCAATCCCGTCACCTAAAAGTATGAACCTAGCCATACGATTACATGTGTTGAATTCAAAGATGGTAGAAACCACTTGATTACCAGTCAGTGATGAAAACCGTTAACAAGTGCGAGGGAAATCACCATTGATGTCAATGAATCCCAAGGTACTGAAGTACAATCTGAATGAATGCAAATGAATGAGCTGACGTCGAGAACTTGGCGGAATATCTCGATCAGGTATCAATGATGTGAAACCCCTGTCAAAAGCGAAGAGACCTTCCATTAAGGCATGCAGGTTCCAAGATACTAAATGATTTCTATGTCTTATTTTTGGATAATGAGTTGGAGTCGATGGAACAAGACTCGTCACAGGAGGGCCTTGATGTATCCCCGATCAATGACATGAAACAGGTAACAAATTTTGAGTATGAATCAAAGTATGAACAAGGTTTGAAACAGACACAAGGAACACTGACATGGTAAGAATGGACAACTGTAGATGGCCGACTCAATAGGGGGCTCGTTTGAACTTCTCTTGAACATATGTTTGACATGACCAAGGACTTGGTAGCACTGACTCAAAGACGACCCAAGATATGACCTTGTAGCAAGTCGAACGATAGACAAGTGGATTTCCCAACCCGGATTCAAATGATGAATAGGGGGTGTCATGTTCAAGAACGACACTTACTGCCATTAATATGAATACGAAAACACATCCCTTTCCCAAAATTTCCCCCACCATTTCTGGTGAGTACCTCTTTATTTTTACACAAGCTTGAGGAGGATAACATATGCTTGTCAATGTAAGCTCATCCTTCAGACGAGTTCCTTGGAGTATATTTAACGAACCCTAGGAAGGAGTGGCTCGGTCCCATATGGGCCTTTCGATGTTTGTTTTATGAGTCCAGATAAAGAAAACTTGGGGTTTTTTCATGTTTTAAGAGTCTGAAAAACACTTAAAGAGAACTATCCCAGTTCCTTTTTCATAAATAAATTCAATGAGACCAAAAAAGTGATAAACTATCGCCCGTCGAACGTTTTCTTCAAATACTTTAACGAGCATGAAGAGAACAAGATCGCTCGATTATCTTTTCATTTTTATGGAGCGTGAAAAGAGCTTAAAGGACACTCCCTTCGGTTTGTCATTTTTGTGTTACCATGACGAGTACGAAAAGATGAGAAAAAGTATACTCGGTTACGTTATCATATATTTTCGAGGGCGAGAACGAACGAAGACTGAGCTCAAGCATTTTCTTATAAAAACCCTAAAAAAGTAGTCGCATATGCAACAAAAAGAAAAAACATCCGTACCCCCCTGTTCGGACTTCGAAGTTTCTATACCTGCAACAACCATACTCACAAGATCATTAGGGCATTAGGTTTTACAAGCAAAATAATATATAAAAACCAATAAAAAATAGTAAAAAGTGAATAAATATGGGTAAAAAGGGCTTTTTACCATTTCATTGTGATTATGCCAAAAACTTGTCCAACATACCTCATTTTCCCCCAAATTTCTTTGCTCGATTGTGGGAGGCACAAGCGATCATTCACCGAACCGTTTGAGCCAAGGAGGTAAGCTCTTGATCCTTCAACTTTTCATGGTTCATTTTTTTGTTTTTACTGGCAATTTCTTGGATTTTAAGTCCATTTTAGGGCCACACCATGCGCTCGAGCATTCTTGCAGGCAGGCCTTGCGGGACTTGCGAGAATATAATATTCTTGCAGGTGGCCTTTAGGACACCTGTGAGAATATCACACTGTGCCAAAGGCTCACCTGCAAGGGCCGATACATGGATTTTGAATTTAAGTTTTTCTCAATAAAAAATATGCAAAAGTTTGGAACAAGTTGCTAACTCTTCTCTCATGGATCTTGTGCAGGTGTTTGACCATCACAATGTTGAAGTGGTGAGAAAGAGAACATGAGGAAGATGATTCCATTACCGGGAATGACCCGAGTATAGTCACTGCCCTCCGAGACTGCGGGCTCTTTAAATTCTTCAAGATTCTAGGCATGAGAGCCCAACTTAGATTGTTGGAATACCTGGTCCATATGTGGGACGTGGACCAATAGTTATTTCACGTGGGAGTCCATACTCTAACCCTAGATATCGAGGATATCTATTTTCTAATGGGGTTATCATAGCGTGGATACCATGCTAGCTTGACGGGTGGCCGAGGTGATAGACTCCCTATGAGTGAGTATTGTCGCCAATATTGTGTTCCCGAGGCAGAAAGAAGCAAGGGTAAGGTTGCTATTTGGGGGGTCCAAGATTTGACCCTGCGAACCATCTTGTTCACTATTTCACACATGGCTGGGAGCACGCCTCCACACATGGCTCTCTAGAGCTACTTCCAATACACCATAGAGTGCATAGAGCCTCGAGTCTTCAACTAGTCGGATGTATTTCTTCGTAGTATGAAAAGGCAATTGACAAAGTGCGGAATGGGTAACTCGAAGCAGTTTGGGTACGGATCACTTTTGGTGTCCTTCTTCTTTGAGAGGGTCCCACTGCTGCAATTACAAGTTGATTGGGGTTTACCAGCCCCACAGGATCCGAGGATGTTGAGGTGGTGCAACCTCATGGCTCGACACGTAGCAGGGCCTATAATCAAGTATAATGATTCATTTTTCGATTGGTTGCGGCCTTAGATGCTGATGATTGATGACTACGCATACGTTGGTTTGGATTTTCGAGGGGATTCGGATTTGGCCCTGCCTGAGGATGCTCAGTGGGGTGAACTAGGTAATAAGTACACATTTTGTTCTTTTTAAATGTTTTTGCAAGTTTTATTATACGAAATGTTTTTGTGTTTATCCAAGAACTAATCAAAAAATCTATTTTTCATGACATAGATGTGGTGCCATATCGACCTCTAGGAATGTCTCCTATTCAACGACGAGGAGAGGTGGCTCTGGTGGCGAGATGGGATGCCAAAGACTACAAGGCAGTGGAGCAGATCTTGGAGGGATTGACCACAATTATCTCGGATATGGCTATTGGGGAGATCCATAGACATTACCAGTGCCATACTGTGGGCGTGTCTGAGTCTATCAGTCGACTGCTTCATAGGGTAGACCGAGAAGTTGTGTGTTATCATGAGCGTCATCCATGACGCTATTTTGTAGAATCCATGGGCTTCGTATTTTTGAGATTTTGGTCCTTGGATAAAAACTTTTTGTAAAAAACTTTTGATCATTATATACATATATATGGCTTCTACAGGCTTATCTTGTGTTGTGTTATACATGTAATGTGTGATTGGTTTATAAGAGTCCTAAATGTCTGTCCAAGACATAGTTAGCTAATGCATCGGTTAATGTATTTAGACATCTAGGAATGTTTTGATATTTGATATAATCAAAATAATGTTCCAAGAGGGGAATTCATAAGTATACCTGTAATAAAGTAGGACTTCGAATAGCATAGACATTACTTAGTTGTAGTGCTACTAGTTGCGAATCGAGTCGTATAACAAGGTGGCGGATACCAAGCGAAATAGCATCAATCAACAATTCGATGATGGCGATATATTCCACAATATTGTTGGTCGCACGACCAAGGCATACACCTCGTAGACTGATAAGTTTGTTTGTAGGTGCATAAATTGCCCATGCAGTAGAAGCAAGATTCTGAGTACTATGACTAGCGCCATCAACGAAGCTAATGTGGGGTAGCGAAGACTCCAACATATGGAAACCAAGCACAATGTAAGATAAGCGGTCGGGGGCAGAGACCAAATAATGAAAAAACATACTAAAGTAACACACAAAAAGTATGATACAATAAAATGCAAGCACTCATGCACATGTGATCTTAGGCATAGCACTTCTTTAAGTACAACCCATTTATGGGTTCACTTAAGGGGATACCATCGTAGTTTACTAACTCCTAAGCTCCTTTCTCCAAAACTCGTCTGATGATATAAGGATCTCACCACATCGCTTCAAATTTTTTGGCTCCTGGCATATCCCGATCTTGTTTGTAAAGAAGAACATATCACCTTCAAAGAAAACACATGGCTTGACATGTTTGTCATATTGGGCTTTGACGTGTTTCTTCTGTGCTTCTATAACCAGGGTGGCATTGCGACAGGTTTCGTCTAATTGCATAAGATACAACAGACGTTCTTCTTCGACAGAAGTGTTCGAGATAAGTAGGATGGCTAGTTTTAAAGAGGGCATCTCACATTCAATCGGCAAGATGGCTTCTAGATAATAGACTAACTGGAATGGTGTAAACCCGATAGCAGACTTAACGGATGTTCGGTAAGCCCACAATGTTGGAAACAACATCGTGTGCCAACTCATTTTGTGAATCCTTATCATTCGTCAAAGCATGGTAATGAGTACCTTGTTTATTGCTTCAACTTGGTCGTTGGCTTATGGGTAATAAGGTGTTGAGTTTTCATGGCGAACACTCAACTTTTTAGTGAGTTAGGACATCATGAAGTTTCTAAAGTGGCTACCGTGATTAGTAACGATAGCCCGAGGAACACCAAAATGAGCAATGATGTGATTGAATATGAATAATCCTGCAGTCTTTCCGGTATTTTTGAATGTTGGCATCGCCTTGGCCAATTTCGTAAAATAATCTACGGCTACAATAATGTATCCATGCCCCCCAACCGAGTGAGGGTGACATGTCATGAAATCGATACCCCATTTTTCAAAAGGACCAATGGAGACCACAGGGTGTAGAGAAGCGGGGTGGGATCGTATTTTATTGTTGTAGGTTTGGCAAGCATGGCATTTTTGGATGACAATTATACAATCGTTGAATAAAGAAGGCCAAAAATACCCTGCCCATAAGATTTTCTGGGCAGTAGCATACCTAGACATGTGACCACCATAGGCTACAGAATGGAAATCATTCAGGGCTTTCTCGGCTTCGTCAAACATGATACAACGTCAGAAAATGGAGTCAATCCCACGACGATAAAGAGTATCACCGAGGATAATATATTGACGGGCTTGGTAGCATATTCGACGATGTTCGGTGCTAGACAAATTGGGCTAGAAAGTATGGGTCTGGAGATATATGATGATATCTTCGTACCAAAGGTCATCATAACTGATCAGGAAAAGGGATTCATCGGGTAATGAATCTTCTGCTACATTTTCCCTCTCAGAGTGGGGAAGGTCGCATATCAATTCGGAAAACACCAAGGATTTCTTGGACTTAGCGCGGTTGAATTCTAAGTTGAACTCCTGGAGTATTACGATCCATTTGGATTATTTTCCCCCTAGCAATTGACGTGTAAGAATGTGCTGCATACGGTTGCAGTTAGAAATCACCGTAGTTTTGCGTAAAAGAATATAGTGTCGGAAACGTTGAATTGATTGGACGGCTACCAAGGCCAGTTTTTCAACATGTAAATACTTGGTTTCGGTAGTCGTGAGACTCCGACTCAAGTAATAGATGACATGTTCATTATGAGAATCATCCTCCTAGATGAGAACCATAGCGATGGTATATTCCAAGGCTTTGAGGTAAAGGAAATAATCCCATCTATAATCAGGTGGGAAGAGTAGGGGATTACGTGTCAAAGACAGTTTTAAGGCTTCAAAAGCTTTGTTGGCATTGGTATCCCATATGAACTCGGAACCTTTCTTGAGCAGTCGCATAAATCCAAGAGTTAGCTTAACATAGTTTGGGATGAAATGACGAAGAAAGTTTTCCTTCCCTTGCAAAATTTGTAACTAGCGAAGTGAGGAAGGAGGAAGGAGATTGAGAATCACCTCAACCTTCAATGGATCTACCCTGATCCATTGACGTGAAACAATAAAGCCTAGAAGTCGGCTAGATTCTACGTAGAAAACACATTTGTGGGGATTCAAGTGTATATGGTAAAACCGACATCGAAGGAAAATGGAACGGAGGTGTATTGGATGATCTACATGGTGCATGGAATGAGCGGGTAAGTCATCGAGATATGGATACACAATGTGCTTTATGTCATGAAAGGCGTAAGACATAGCACACTGAAAAGTTGCACCGGCATTCTTTAAACCAAATGGGAGTTTTCGATAGGCGAAAGTGCCCCAAGGACAAATAAAAGTGGTCTTGTGTTGGTCCGCTGGTAAGATATTGATTTGATTATATCCAGAGAAACCATCCATCAGAGAGAAGATTTTGCTTCTGGCACAATCGTCAATGATCTGTTCAATGAAGGGGGTAGAAAAATTGTCTTTAGGACAAGCTTTGTTAATGTCCCTATAATCAATGCATATGCGGATTGTGCCTTGTTTCTTATCTATCAGAACAAGATTGGAAACCCAGTCAGTTAGAGCCACCGGGTAAGTGAAGCCAGCCTTAAGAAGTTTCTCAAATTCAAGCTTGATAGTGGCTACTTTACGTGGGTGGACCGGAAAAAGTTGTTGCCGGACGGGTTTAGCGCCCGGGTATGTCTTAATTTCATGTACCACAATGTTGGGGTCAATACCCAACATTTATTCATAGCTCCACATGAAGACGTCACGAAATTCTTGGAATAGAGACTTGTAGGTGACCACTTTGTCATGGGAACACGAAGCTCCGATATGCACATTTTTCGACAATTCCAGGTTTTATGGATATGTTGAGAGGGAGGGTGGGTGAGATGTTACTTAAGTTCCCTTCGTAGAACAGATCGTGTGTAGACTCGGGAACGATAGAAATAACAACAACGGTCGACGGGGTCAAGATCCATTGGTAACCCTCGATGGTGTGTTGTTCGAGGAAGAGGATGGAACAATGATGTCCATCATCCCAAAGGGTGTCTTCCATGGACATAACAGACATAATCATCTCGTCCATGGGAAAAATGACACGAAATGGATCTGGAGATAACTCACCAAGAGAGGGGGTAGAGGGGGTTGCCAATTGAATGGCTTGATAAGCATATTCGACTGGACTTAATGGCATTTCATCACCATATTGAAGATGATCGCCGTGGTTGGGTACCATCCATGGGTCATAAGATGAAAGGGTTATGTGTACAGAGGTGGAGATCATGTTGATCGAGGTGACAAACGGATGTGGAACATTGGGTGGTGGGATGGGGAAAGTACCCATCAATGAGGAATCTTTAAGAAGACCCACACTGACGTTCTCGTATCCAGGGGGGTTTTGCAATGAATGGTATGTTTTTGGTACGTTCATCAGAGTGAAAGAAGGCCAATTGGTCTACAGTAACTACTTTTCCTTGGTACGGGAAATGCACGACACAAAAAAGAGTGGACACAATTGCGCACATGGAATTGATCCAACTACAGCCAAGTAGAAGGTTGTAATCGAGAGGAGTGTCAAAGACCTCCACTTCAACATTGACTGTTTTTCCTTCTAACATAATAGGCAATGAAGGGAGTACACCATAAGGCTTAAAAACAGAGCCATTGAAGGCTTTGAGCGTGTTGTGGGATTCAGTCAAAGGAGGAGAGTCAATGGCTTTCTAGTAGGTAATAGACATGACACATGTCGATGCACCCTCATCAATAACTGTTCTACAATTTTTTTTTTCGGAGGCAATAACTTGTATTTGGAATGCGAGTTGAGGGGGTAACCTTGGAATGTGATCTTCCAAGTCAAAAATTATTAAATTTGTATTCGTAGGGTCGATTCCACCAATATCTTTCAACAATGCCTTTCGTTGTACAAGACAACTTTGAAGGACTTCGAGGGCTAACATCGTGGATGGTGCTTGGGCCAGATCTTCAACAATACTGTAGTTCTAGGAAGAACGTGCATGAGGATTGAAAGATGATTTTTGAACGACACCCTTTGGAGGAGGGCAAAGGACTGTATCTAGACTCGATCGTTCGAGATGAAGAGGATTGTTGATAGGTGGGGTCATGGGAGATGGTTGGACCAATGAAAGAGGTATTATATCAACCTTCTCTTTGGAGGAAGAATAATCTTTGGCTCAAGTGGTAAGTGTGATTTCATTCTTCTTTGAATCTCCTGTACACATTAAGACATAGGATGTATTGGAGGGGCAAGGTTAGTCATGAATGACCAATTGGGCATGTTGTTGAGAGGGGAAGCGTTGAGACAATACAGCCGGAGTGGGGGGTTTCGTGGTCCCTTGAAGGAACGTAGTAACCTCATCTCGTCATGGACAATCCTTAGTTTAGTGATCATCACTACATATAAGACAAGGGTATCGGGGTTTTCTCTTATCCCTATCATCAACAGGTGGTGTTTTGGTTTTCTCAGTTTGTGGATTATTTTTATCCTCCTTGGTTTTACCCTTTCCTTTTTTGGATTTATTTATGTTGGCGGGGGTAGATTGAACAAATTTTACCTCAGAAGTCTTGCCAGTGGATATGAGTAGGAGATGGAGCATTTTGAACATTAGAATAAATGGATTTGGGGTTGTTGCCAGAGGTTTGGACGAAATGCGGTTGGGCATGGAAAGTGCCAATCACATTGTCAGCTGCATGAGAAGTAGTGGGAGTGGTTGAAGTAGCAGAAGTAGAAGGACGAGGTGCATCAGGGAGTAAGTCGTAAAGAATACCCATTTGTGAGTAAACGAGGTCTAGGTATTGGGCACGACTGATTGCCTGTTCTTCTGTGACAACTCCACCCATGGCAATGTCATGAGCGATGTCGTTCATGAATGATTTTGTGAACCACTCTACCAACAACTGATCGGGAAGTTAGAGTTTGATGAGATGTCATCTCCATCGCCACTCATGAATGTGATCAGAGATATGAGTGGCTTTGGTTTGTTTAAAAGAACTCAAAATTTTGGTTCCCATTTCGTAGCAGATCAGTAACTGGTAGTGGGTGATGAAATCTATAGCAAGGGTGTTGAAGTCGGTGAAGAAGCCTCATGGTAATTCTGTATACCACTTCGTGGAAAAACCTGTGAGGGTTTGCTGAAAAAGGCGTGAATGAATAGAGTCATCCATCAAGGAGTTGGATGAGCACCAAAGGTGAAAAGTCATTACATGATTGTCTGGGTCCTCCCCCGGTTTACCATCAAATTTAGGGATGTCAGATGGTAGTTTGGCCGGTATGGAAGGCCATTGAGGAGAGTGATGGATCAGATCATTTAAAATCCTCGATAGATCCGGGAGGTCCAGGGTAGCTAAGAAAGGTAATTGTCTATTCACATGCAGGTACTGGTGACTTTGGGGAGGGAGTCCCATCGGTAAACCAATGGGACCATAAGAAGTCTGCATATAATGCGAAAACTCGAGTAGATTCGGTTGTTGGTGTGGAGGCAAGTAATTCATAGGCTTATACCCTTGAACAAGGGTGTGGGGTTGGGTGTTCAAGCCCCAAATAGGATTAGACATGCCTGGATATGGCTGGCCTGTACCAGGGGGTATGACAGAGCTAGCTTGAGAATTTTCCCCCCTAGTTGATTAAGGATTATGTTGTATAGGATAATTGCAATACTGGGCCAAGGATGGAGGTATGTTTTTTCCATAGGGTGGGGTCGATGGGTGTTTCCCTCCAATCGAGCGTTGTGTCCCAATTGGGATTTGTCCTGCAAAAGGGGGTTGAGTTTGGCCTCCTTGGTGAATTTGAACACCAACATGAATATGGAAAATAGGTGTGAAAGACAGGATGGTGCCACTAGGATTAGTGCCTTCGATAGAGGATGGACGAGGTCCTCTGAAAGGGGGTGGAGGAAGTGTCGCAATGAAACCGGGAAGATGGTGCCCAGAAGGAGCTGAACCGCCAGGAGTCCCATATGATATTTGTGTTGGAGTGGGAATAGAAGCATTCAACGCATGATATCCAGGTGGAAGTGGTGGGGTGAATTTGGGTGAAATCAGTGTGCCAATGGGGGCTTGGCTAGCTGCAGTAATACCGATGTGAGGACTCATAGTATCTAGGACCAGTGTGTAATAGACTGTTTGTAGAGGAAGGGTCAAGATGTGGTCAGTTGGCAGAGCGTCTATACCAGGGAAATAATAGGCAGTAGTAAAAGGTACTGTGTCTAGATCAGATGTTTTAGGGATCTCAGGTGTGACAATGATATCAACGCCTGCTCCTAAGGAAAAGAGATCCTGCCTAAAAATTCTAGTGGTCCAAAAAGTATCTTGACCCTTAGGTCCTATGAAAGGTCCGGTTGGTAATCCAGAAGACTGAACAACTAAATCTCCAGAAAAATCCACTCGCACAATACATCTCCCAAAGTCAGGAGGAAGTCGAAAGTCCTCTCGAGAATTGGTAATTCAGAACCATTCTAGAGAGTTAGTTCTTTCCACTTGTGGAGTGGAAATGTCTTGGACTTCACTCTGTTGAGGAGAGCCCTCCAGTGAGTTGGTAGGAAAGGGTTGAGAACCTTCTAGATCTTCTGGTGGTAAGCCTTGTATTCTACGTGAAATGTGTGGAGGGTCAATTTTGATCGAGTTAGAAACTTACGAAAGAAATTATATGGCCAACTTGGGTAAAAAAACAACATGCGCCAGTGAAATCTAGGAAGCAAAACCAAGCAAACAAGACCTTCTGATTCTGAAGTCACTAGTTGGTGATGAAATCCAACGTCGCAACGACGAGACAAGAAGGGGTTGGGATAGGGTGGAAAAGTTATGTTGACGACCTGCTTAACGGACTTACACCCTGGTGCAAGCTCCCACACATAATCATGGGTATACCCTCCAAGGATTCTGAGTGAGTTTGGCCAACGTTGATTCTAGGTACCATGAAGACTTACTCCTTCATAGTCACCTTGTGTAAGACGCTAAGAAGATAGGCTACTAAGGTTACCACCAACAACAATGATTCCTGGGGGAAAAGACGACAATCTGATCCACACGCAAGGGCAAGGTATCTAGCCCAAAATCATCTTGAGAGGCTTCCACTCATCATTGTGGGTATACCTTCAAGTGACCCCCGTAATATGTGCAATCTCTACACCNAGGAAAAAATGATGCAAATGGAATTTGACACTCCTTATCACAAGATGCTATTGTTTGTTTTGTATTTTGGAGAGTGTGCCTCACTGCCTATTCCAAAGCTTTAGCCTAACTAGTGTTGGTGTAAAAGAGCCCAAGAAAAAGTTACTAATTGAATTTTAAAATTGCACAATAATATTAAAGGATGTTGTTTATTCAAAAGGAGACGGAAATGAAACTGATGTTGTGTGAGATTCTGACCCAACAATGTATAAATAGAGATGAATGATACAAATTTTTTGTTCGATGAATCCTATTTACAGGAGGGAAAGAGGACTTTTTTGGAACAATGCAAACTACGATGTATGATCTTCTCTGAAATTCAATATCAAACAATCATGAACAATGCAAATCCTCTATTCGTTGTCTTTTAGTACCTAAATGCCAATATTTTTCAAATACAAGGGTGCTTTACAAAAGAAAATGTCTTTAATTTTTCATTAGAAACCAAACAATAGGGATGGAACTAAGAAAAAACAAGCAACCAACGAAAAATAAATACACAACAAACACCCAAACCAATCTTTCAATGAAGATAAAAATAAAAAACTGACAAGACTAGTCTCTTCAAATGCATATGGGTAGCACTTTTCCAAGTAATAAGAAATTGAAAAGGACAATTGATCTCAACTTTTAAACCAATCAAAGGATCCTGACCAAACAAGCACTCTGATTTCAAAACTAGAGATTATACCCTTGTTAAGAAAAGGTCAATAGGTAAAAATTGAGAAAAATGATCTAGACGAGCTTTCGATTTCTGAAAACTAATTATTCATGAGATTTGAAGTCAAGAAACATTCAATCACTAGCCAGAGATGTTATTCCTAGAAACACAAACAAATCTGGGCATTTGAGGACACAAAAGACCTATTCCAAAATTTTCACAAGTGAGTTTGCAGGCTAGGAGTGGGGCACAGTGCGAGAATCAAGGATTCTCGCAGGCTACAAAAGGGTGCAGTGCGAGAAGGTTTGTAATCAAGAAAATTTTGTAAAAAAGACAAAACTTCTGAGTGAACTTCTGGATCCAGGGAGTCTACAAGGGTCTCCTTAAGACTCAGAGATTGATTGGGAATGAAAAATGGTAGGTTAAGAGCAAATGGCCAAGAAAAAACCACTAAAATGGGTTGTATCCACAGTGGAGTTGCCAATTTTGTTATCGGATAAATCGATAGGTGTAGACACTAACAGATCTCCCTAGATCCACCTGGATCTAGAACAAAATAGGACATGACACGACTCTTTCCCTAAGTTGTAGTCATTGAATCTACTAATGAGAAGAAATAAGTGACATACCTTGATATCGCTTCCTTAGGTCTCTGTTGTTCTCGCTTCGCTCCGGTGCTCTTGTGGAATCAGGTCCAAGACAACAAAAACCAACCAAAGTGAATATAGAAAAGTATATTCAATGTCAACCTATGCATATGATCAAGGAGTTACGTAACAAAATAAGACCAATTTTATGGGAAAGAGACATGCCGCTATATTATATTGATTGAAAGTAGAAGATACAACCAGATCACGTTGATGTTGCAAGCTTCCTTTCAGTGAACCTTGGTTCCAACACACACACTTTATCTATACTTGCATGAAGAAGATCCAATACCACTTGGTGGGCCAAAAAGAGTCTCCAAGCTTCTATCCAAGTAGGGTTCTTCACACAATTCTTTTACCAGTTCTCCATTCAATCATTCTTAACCTTTTCCATGAGAAAACTTTCAATATATACGAGAAGTAGAGATGGTTACATGGATGAGGATGATCCCACTAAATCTAAGAAGTCAGTAGGATGCCAACCATGCGAATTCCAACTCATTTTCTAGAAGATCCCCTTCTAGAACCTTCGTGACCTCTTCTCCTTTTCAAGCCAAAAAACAGGCTCGCACCCTATCTATAGAGCAGACTGCGAATAGTTCGCACCCTAAGTGTGGGTGGCCTATGAGAATGAGGGATTTTCTCACCTTGTAACATAGGCATCCTGGGAATTCACCTTAAAAATGTGTTTTTGGAAGAATATAGTAGCGACTTTTCTAAGGCAAAAAGTCCTTGTGGGAGCTTGAATACATCACTTGTAGAAACATCACCAGAGTGACCAAAATCATGTGTAACACTAGTCCATACCAATCACGATATCATAAGATCCTAAGATCATGACGTATAGGTTGGACCTGGTGACAAACTCTCCTAGGTTAAGGGTACATCCCGCAACCTTTCCTCCAACTTTTTGTATGGCTCCCAAATCCATCTCTACAAAGCTAAACTCATCCTGTTCGACTTCCTTTACCTTAATCCTTTTTAGCACTGCACTAGAAATGAAACTCTTAGTAGCACCGGGTTCTATCAAAATATTAAGGGTATGGTCAATGACGGTGCCTGACATCTCGATCACAGTCGACTAGTGCTCTGCCTGGCGATTATTCATTGTTGCATGAATCTGATGGGCCTAGCCCAAATATCCCATGGTAGTGGGTCCGAGTGACCCAGACGCTCTATTCCTCTCCACCGGGCAGTCACACTAGTAGTGTGGCTCCCCACATGTCCAACACCACTTCTTCGGTCTAGTACTCTTGGTACCCTAAGTAGAAGTTGACGGCCTGCCGGCCTCGGATCCTGGTCTGTTCTACTGAACAGGCCTAAAATTTTGTTGCGGCATTCAACATTGTTGTTGATGCTGGGGTCCCTGATAAGGTGTCCATTGTTGAGGCGCTAGTCATCGAGGTGTAGTGAAAATGGATCCCCTCTAGAAGCCACGATATCCTGGCATATGTCTAGCTAGTGTCTAATGTTGCAACACACCAGATGACACCCACCTTGTCGGCCTCGCTGGAGTCCTGCTCTGATCCCTGCTAATAAGATCCTCCTCTACTATGAGGACCTTCTGGATGAAATCATGCAAAGTTTGAGCCATCAGAATCCTAACCCTTGCACGTATGCTGACATTAAGGCCAGACAAGAACTTGTTGACCTTAAGTTTCTTAGTATTAAGATGTCGAGCATACCGAAGAAACTCCATAAAACGGGCCTCATACTTAGGCATCGTAGGGCCACCCTATCGTAAGGCATTGAACTCATTGAGTTCATGCTCAATGAATTCCTTTGATAGGTACTCTCTCAGTACCGTTCCTCAAACTGTTCCCATGACATGTCCTCGACGATCATGTTCAATTGTGGTAGGAGCGTCTTCCACCAAAGAAGAGAGCTCCCCTTTAGTTGAAAGACCACCATGCAGACCTTCATGTTGGAGGTATAGTTGCAAAGTGCAAAGCACATCACCATATTCTCCAGCCATGCCTCGGTGGTTGTGCCATCCAGAGCACCAAAGAACTCGAGAAATTGGACCTTCTCAAGTTCACGGTGAATGCTACCAGTACCAACCAAGGCATGCAGTGGACCCTCAAGGGGTTTTGGAGCCCTGGCCTCATCTCTGTCCAAACGGTTGATCAGTGACTCAGAAATGCGTTGAAAAGACCTCATCATCCCAACCACATCACCCACCACTATCTGCTCCTTCCTGAAAACCTGTTCGTCTCCCTAGGGGTTATACCCCTCAGGTGTGTATGCTACTGGAGGTGTCGTTCCTCCTCCCGTAGCACCCCATTGTCTACCTCCATGACGTCCTTTAATCATGATTACCTACACGAAAACAAGTCAACTTAATTAACAACATTATAATCAAATATCATATCAACGAAATTCGTAGTGATCCCAAGTCGTGGGTTGAACCCTCTCTGATAACATATGTAACGACCCCATCGTTACGACAAAAAGCGAAGCAGTAAGTGGATTTTTTTTTTGTTTTAGGTAGGAGGTCCATGACGAAAAAAATTGAACCACACAACTGATGATGAACAACATGCAAGAATATCGGGAAACAAAATAAAATGATTTAACATTAGCACATCGATCAACTAGGTGAAACATGCGAAAATCAAGGAAGGACAGAAAGACTACCTGCCCAACACAAACACAATGACGCCTACAGGATAGGGGACAACATCCACATTCCCAACACAATGGTCTCGACAACCAAAAACTAGAACCTCAAAGGCACGCAACCAAATGCATGAAGGTGTTACAACCCACGCGCTAACAACATCTACAATGATCAACAACACTCACATGGTAAGCACAGACTCTGGCCAAGATATCATTCGCCTCTATCCAATAGGGTGCACCATGATTCCCTCATTAGGACTCATGACGTCCCCAGGTGATAGGTGTGGCGATAACCCTGGTGCTACCTAACCTATTTGGACCAAGGAATCTAGATGAATCTGACTCGCTAGGAGTCAAGTTACTGACATGAGGACTACACCCAGACCCCAAGCAACAGATCGAAAAGATGCACGATGACATCATTCGAAGAAAAGGGCAAGCTCATACACGACTTTGCCAACAACCCAAGCATTAATCAAGTCTAAATAAGTCAATGCTTACAATCTAATTTAACATTGATATCCATTCTATTAGCAAGTCTAAATTACAAATTAGTCAATAAGTTACAATTCTAAATTAACATTAAATTCCAGTCTAATTTACAACTTAGATACATGTCTAAAATAGATACAAGTCTAAACTACAAGTTAAATACAAGTCTAATTTATAAATTAGATACAATTCTGAGTTATATATAAGTATAGATTACAAATTCAATACAAGTCTAAATCGCAAATTAATAATTGTTGGCATTATTGTTCATTTTTTTATGGCAGCATACAAGTGTATAAACATAGCATTTTAAATAGAGCATTTGTTAGCATTGTGGAGTTTTTCGGCATTGTTATTTATGGCAGGTATAGTTATCATTGATGGAAAACTAAGAAAAACTATAACTAAACAATGAGCCAAACTGTCTTAGTTATCACCACAAATGGCGCAAACATGTGTTGAATATTTGGACATACTAATGTTAATCAAAGAAAAGAAATCAATGGTCTCTATTCTTTTGAGATTGAGCGATGCGATCGGACGTTGAAAAAGTCCATCGCTAAGAGGGAATGGCACACTGAAAACGAATCTCTAGGATTTTTGATGCGCTCTAAAGGCTCAAGTCATAGTTATAACAGTTATAAATCAATGATAAGGATTATTCAAGCAATCTAATCAGAGGGCAGTTGTGCATTCGTTTCTCTTTACCTATCATGATCGAACATGAAGTAATTTATCAGTTACAGTCAGTTACAGAGGTTGAAACTAATTCCTGAGGGTGATTCGAACTGTTTTTTATTATATAGCACTGTTTCTATGAAGAATAGGGGTGAGAGGAGAGACATTGGAGCGTGAGATGTAACTATCAAATAGTAAGGAGGAAATGTATGGTATCTCTGTGATTGGAAATGAATAGAACAAAAGATACACAATTACGATGAAAGTTGAGAAGATTGAGGAAGAGATGCAAACATGACATTTGTGCAGATTCGATTATGAAATTGAATGAAAATCAAACACAAAGGAAGTTCAAAGGTATGTAATGATTAGATAAGTGTCAAAGGTGTTGTCTATAAAATTGTAGAGTTCATTACGTATAAATATGTCAATGAAATTCATATATTGAGTTACAGAATTTATGACAGAGTCTACAAAAGCATAATTGAATTACAGACTAGATTTTGATAGATATAATTTTTCAGAGATTGAGTTGTAGGCTTAAATTATTCATAGGATAAACAAATATTGTATCAAATGTATTGTGACATTGACTAGTTCTTATGATTACTTTGATTGAGATTATGATTGCTTAAAGTTCAGAGGTTGGTGTCCTAAATTTCAAGGGTGGTAGGGAGGCGCAAGGAAGCACTTCAGTCCTTATGATTCAAGTTGGTACTTGAACACAGGAATTTGTGGCTTCCTTCTTGTTTCAGCTAGAGAACTAGTGAGGAAGGGAGGAGCTAGGGAGACTGAGTCTCATTGCAATTTGAAGCTTTCATTCAGGCAGTAGGAGTTGTCTTTCAGTTGGTGCTGAACAAATGGAGGTTGCAGCCTCATATGAGTAGTTGCTCAGATAAAATATAATGTAAAGAGAAGTTGGTTCTTTCCTTACATTTAAAAGAAGAAGAGGCTTTTCCCTTTATGGGTTTTCTCATGAAATTACTGTGTCAATGTCTATTTGATTTTTCTAATTGTTTATTCTTACATACTTGCTGAGATAAGTTATTCATAAGTAAAGAAGCAGATTGTGTTAAAAAAATTAAAATCAATAAATTTTGTGACTAATTGATTCACCACTAGACGATGACCTTACTCATTTCTGTGAATAGCCTCCAAAGTTCAGGGTCTGAAACGTTACAGAAAATATTTTAGAGCGAAAATTCCGGAATCACTCAATTCGGGAAGATTCCAGAACCCTATATTGCACAGGTTGTATCTTTGAAAGTATAAGGCCTCAGGAGATGAAATTTTAACCCAATGTACCTTTATCTGTCTACTAAATACCCTCCAATCCGTTCCTTCTGAAACATTGTAGAAAAAAAGTTATAGTGAAAATTCCAAGGTGGCTCAGATGTAGCAACGAAACCCTAAGACCTTGAGCTCTTATACCATATGTTAAGAACCAAATATCAATATAGAATAGAAAAAACTCAGAATAGGTACTCAACGCCTTGAAAAAAAGATAAATTCAGATAATAAGCCTCTTCAAAAATGCCAAGGTGTCTCAGATGTAGCAGCGAAACCCGAAGACCTTGAGCTTTGATACCATATGTTAAAAACCAAATATCAATATAGCATATAAAAACCTCAGAATAAGTACTCAACGCCTTGAAAAAGAGATAAATTCAGATAATAATCCCCTTCGAGGGGGAAACCTCCTTATGCCCACATAAATGTACAATTACAAGATGATTCAAAATGAAAATGTCTCCTTGGTATATATAGGAGACTAGGAGGTATAATTACAACTAATGGCCTAAAGCTGACATAAATAAAATAACATTACTAATATAATATGCCCCAATTAAGAGGTAATGGGCCACTATTTAGGGCTTAACACTATGAGAGGTCTAGGAGAAACAGTTGAAAATGTTATTATTGTGCAAAAAGTACTTAGATCTTTTCCTGTAAGATTTGATCCCAAAATATCTGCTTTAGAAGAAAGAATTGATATTGCTACTTTACTAATGGATGAGTTGCAAGGAATACTAA
>JASDQU010372914.1:0-11369 GCA_032191745.1 Picea mariana
GTATCAGCTCGAAGTATACTAGCCCTGGTTTGACAATTTAGTGATTCAGGACACTTAAAAGCTACAATTTAGCAGCCTGACAGAAATCATCCCACATCCTCTCCCAAGTGGGTATGATCTCTCTGGAAACAATTCCACGAACAAATGGACCCCATGGTTTGGTGAAATTGTTTAAGGATGACCTCACCATAGAGTCTGGGTCCACTACCTCTCCAATGGATCCAAGCTCATCTATGATCTGGGTGTATCAGCCAAGGTAAGAAGTAATTGAATCATCCTTGAGGATGCGAATGCCCCTGAGTTGATAAAACAGAACCATCTTCTAGTTCTGGTTAGAGATCTGGTAAAGCTTTCATAGAGATTCCCACCTCTCAAATGCATAGTCTTTCCCATTCAAGTGGGAAATGATGTGATCCTTCATTGCATCACACATCGTCCTCCTTGTCTTGTTGTTCCTCTTCTTGAACTCTGCTAATAATATGGGAGCAGTAGCAAGAGGAACAACAACAGGCGCCTCAACTATATCTCATAGTTCCAGGTCCTCTAAGACAAAGACGATCATGGCCTTCCAAGGAGACCAGTTGCTAGCTCCAACAAGCCTATCCTCCACATGCATATGAGATGTTGACTATTATCAATGAAATTTTGTCTGCAACATCGCATGCAAATGGTTACAGGAATACAACATCTCCAAACACTTATTAGTTCACCTGCAGCACCAAAAAATCATTCCCAAGGGGCAAAAACTATACAACTGGTCAAAAATTGACATGCGCTAAAACACTAAAGGAAGCGTGTGCACAATGCGCGGGCCAAAGAAGCCCGTAGAGCACACAATGCACAAAATGTGCAACTGTTTATGAGAAAATCGACGAACTCCTATGAACGGTGCATTTATGGTTCTTTTTGTCCCCTCTCACACTTCTGGACCAGCTCCCAACTTGATTTGACCCTCAAATCAGAGCTGAATCTGAATGGGGGCTGGTCAAATACCTAAGGGTGCCCTAAAGGGACCCTTTTAGACACTAAGAACCGGTTGAGTATTGTCTCAAATACATGCTATAAAAGGAGGCCATGGGTGCACTATGAATTTAAGAATCTCAGTGTATTGTTATGTTGCCTCTATTCTCCTTCAAGGAACCTCTTTTCTTCTTGGAGTATTCAAGAATCATCTCAATAAGTTATTCACCTCACCTCTTGAGGGAATAGGCTTGGATTTCTTCACCATTTTCTTTCTACTTTATCATTGTAAGAAGATCTCTCACATAGGGGACTCAAGATCCCTCCCAAGGAGGAAGAGGGGACCCATAAGTCTTCCTTTCACTACGGTGTTTTCCCACTAATATAGTTATCCATTTGTGGCATGATTATTGGTCATTTGGTTTATTGATCTTGGTTCAAGTTTCTTATGCATTTTAGTTTCATTTTCTTAGTTATTTTCTTAGTTGTTTCTAGTTTAGTTGTTTGTTTATTTCATGTGTTTGGATTGAATAATTCATACACTAACCTCTATCCTATCTAGCAAGCCCAACTAGACTTGCAAGTGCCTTTCTTTTGCTCATTCAAGTGGCGAAAGGGACACAACAGATTAGCGACCATACTGGGGATAAGGTATCAATTTCCTCCCCATTTGGGTTGTTTGAGAACTTCTTTTTTACCCATTTTCCTTGCAAGGATCATAACCGGCCTAGCCTTAAGTCTAGAGCTGGAGGAGGATAATTCCAGTTAAAATCCCCCCCCTGATGCGTATCAAAACATGCGCGGGTATTTCATCCCACAGGCGCACATTCAGAGCATTGTATGCTCACAACACTATTGTTCTCTGTGCATTCTGTGCACAGTGCGCCAACAAGTCTTCAGTTCTCTGTGCATTGTGTGCCCATTGCGCCTCTGTCTAATCTGTAATTCGTGCATATGTCCAGAATTCCAACATTGTAAGAGTTTTTTGTGATTTTTTTGAAGGCCCCTAGCCTTCAAAATATTGCTTTATGCAATTTTTAAATGCACCACACTTAGATTCCCTCTCCACATGAAGGGTTAGTCAAAATATAGGCACTTAGGGAGTTAAAAAGAACCATATTTCTCCTATTTTTCTTTGAGTTTCGACATGGATGGCTTGTTTTGATTGTAAAAGTTAAGTTGAGATCCTTTACTATCACATATATAAACACTTGCATTGGGACCAGAAATCAAACTTCAATCATTGAGTATGCTCTTCTCTCGCACCATAGAGCGATCTTGAGAATCATAAAAGTGATTGAGGGAATACTTCATCTCCCTTAAAATATTTAGGAGAGGACAAATCCCCCCTAGGGCTCCTCTTAGTTTCTTTTCAAAACATCTTAAATTTGTAAGGGCCCATACATTCCCACATGTTGCAAAGTTAGGATAGTTTTTGAAGCTACTTTCTTAGTTTACATCACTAGGGTAGTTTAAATATTATAGTAACGTGCCCATACATGCCCACATGCTTGCAATATAGGATAGTTGTTCAAAATATTTCTTAGATTAAATCACATTAGGGAGTTTAAAGGATTGGTAAAGACCCATATGTCCACATGCTAGTTCTTTAGGGACTTTAAAATTCCGCAAGGTTGTACCAATGGCATCTAGGAAGATAGCTAATCAATATTTGTATGGACCATAGGAAGTCCACATGCTGCAAATTGACACCTAACTTATTAAAAAATTGACACATTTTTCCACTTTCTCACACACAAAGTCACTACTCACTCACATAATTTCATCTCGAATAGTGGAGGTTGAAGTAGGTTTCCTCCAAAGAGATTCTGAAACGTCCCACTATTTCTTGAAGAAATTATCCACACCCACTTAATTCAAACGAGATTGGTTCACACCCCCAATCTCTCAAACAACCACATCTAATTTTTTTCTAAAAACTCACTAAGTTTTCTTATACAGGGGGTTCCAAAATAATTTTTTTAGTCTAGGTAGGATCTCGGGGGTAGGCATCCAAATAATCCCCTGTTATTTGGTTCTCACATCTTCAAACATTAGAAGTTGACAAATAGGGAACTTTAAAATCCTCCAAGTCAAGTGTTCCTAACACCATAAGGCAGGGAGATACCCATGAAGGGTCGAAGGCCGAGGTCCGGTTGTTCTATGTGTCCCCCCTTGAGTCATCCAAGTCTTGGAAGGGATCCATCCTGTGACCCATTTCTGAGGCCGAAAATCTAAATATCACGCTTTGACCAGTACCTAGTGGCCAAAGTTTAGGACATATACCCAGGTGGAAATTGTGGGCTGCAATTGTACCTTGATTAGATTTTGTGTAGCTATTGGGAAATATCGCCAGCTCTTTCGGGATGTGCACCCTCTACCCCTCATCATAACTGATTGTTTCATCCTTTACTAGTTCCTCTTTCGGTGGCTTTAGACCCCACTGTTGAGTGCTATTGGAAGGTCCAATGCTATTTGAGAGGAAGGATGTTACATTTTTTTATGAAAGAAGCATTTATTTTCTTTTATTCACCCATGCGGAACGAAATCCACCTACCCACATGTATTCTTCTTTTCAATTGATTTATGAATGATGCTCATTTAAATTACATGCGATTGTGAGATATATTGTGAAGGTCCAAATTATACAAGTCTCTTGTTCATTAATTTCTCTCATCACCACTTACACACATTCACTTTTCTAGTTGAACATCATAGGGGACCCACAGAATCTTCGTCATTCCATACACTTTCAAAATCTCCCTCCTATCCTAGGAGGAGTTCCTATTTTTTCCAACTCACCGGCTCAACTGTCTCACACCCCTATGAGTGTCACTATTTTGGGATCAACTTTTCTCAATTCCACCTTACTTGGGTCCACTTCCCAAGGCCATCCATCCACTATCTATCCTTCACAAGGAGGCAAGGGGGAAACTTCCTCTCAAGGGAGAAGTACAACCCCAACAAATCCCCCTCAAGGGTCTCCACTACTTGCTCACACCATGGATGGAACCAATCCTCCACCGCCGCCCCACATGACATATTTTGCATCCGTCAACATTACTAACTTGAATAAACTCATGAATGACCCTATATTGCATGACCGTACATGGCCCAATATGCCTATTAAACTACCTTCAGACATTCATAAGTTTGAAGGAAAACCGGGAAAAGACCCCACCAACCATGTCGTGAATTTTCAATTATGGTTCTCTTCAAACAACATCATGGATGACTCTGTCCATTTAGGTTTATTTCATTACACACTCACAGGTCCATCAGCCAAATGGTATGTGGACGAAAAATTAAGGTCCCATGTGACTTTTGAATCCTTGGCCAAAACATTTTTGACCTTATTTCAACTACCAGTTCACCATGACAATGGTCTAGAACTTCTCTCTAAGTGTAAACAAACCTCAGCCACACATATCGCCAACCACATTCACGAATGGTGTCAGCGACGTAGTTTATGAAAAGAAGAAACCACCAAAGAACAATGCCTCCATTGGTTTCTTCGATCACTCATCTCTATCCTTGCCAAAGATGTGGCCTCCACCTTCCCCCAAACAGAAGAGGAATCCATCAACAAATATCAACAGTATGACCTCATTTATGCTTAGTCATGTTATTTATACACAGTACTACCTGATGCCTCGAGACCCATACCATTCGGCCAGGACAAACTTGGGATGTCTCATGCAGTGGATGGATTGATTGGTACCACAACACACCACAATTTGTATGTCCAACCACCACCTATGTATGGTACACCCCAATATTGCTCTATGTATGGGGGACCCCCTTATTACCCTTCCCCCCTTATCAACAGCCATAGCCTGTTGCCCTTCCTCCACCCATGAGTGGACCCTTGCCGACACCCATGATGCGCCCGACCTCTCAACCAAGTTCTTGTACCCCTTCTACCTCATCTTATAACCTGGGCACTAGTGAAAGCGCTACGCCTTCCTATGCACCCTATGGATCTTTTCCACAAAATAATCTGTATTTTCCATTTCCTGGTCCTCCACAAGGACAACCACACGCTAGGGTTAACTTTGTTCATCCCTCTCCCATTCATCAATTTCAAAATTTTGAACAACTAAATACGGAAAATCTGACCCATCAGCCGAATAATGCCAAGAAGAAAAGAAAAAAATCGAAACAATAACCCAAGACCAGGCAGAAATAAACCCCAACAAAACAACCTGCTGGGAGCAACCAAAAACAAGGTAACCAAAATCCTCAAGGGGACAATAACAACAAACACCAAGGGAGGAAGAACAACAACAACCTCCAGACAAACTTCCCTTGTGCTCTTTCTGGTGAGCACAACCATTACACTCACCATTGCCCCCAAATTGATGACTTCAAGCGGATGAAAGATTTCATGAACGCACCACGTCCCCCAGCGCCTCTTGCCCCTCAGCAGGCCCCACAAAAATATTTGCAACAACCACCCCCGGCTATGTTACAAAACCTAATTCCACACCAAGGCATGATGAATACCCAATAGGAGATGCATCCTGCCCCCCCACATATGGGACAATATCAAAACCCTGGAAATTCAGAAGATCGTAATATCCTCCTCACTAGCGAAGAAGAAATTCTTATGCAAATGTCCAGTCATCAATACATCACACCCCATGAATATACTCCCACCACTTTGGAAGAATCTCCAGCTACATTCGGACAACCCTTGATGATTCCCCACCCTACCACCGAACTCGCCATTCATATCCATCGCATCCCATTACAACGAAATGTCAACAACCCTTAGGCTCAGGTGGCACACAATTACAGTCTGGTCGATGACTTGGCACAATCTCCTGTAGCCATGTCGATATTGGAGGTCTTTCAAACCCATCCAACTCAACGAAAATCATTGATTTTTTCCTTAGGGCCAGTCGATCCAGCTAATACTAGACTCATCACATTTGATCTAGATTGTGGGGAACCTTGTCTCCCTGCTTTGGTAGCTTTCCAGATACCAGTTAAGATCTGAAACATTAAGGTTCATCGATGTATCATTGATGAAGGTGCATCCACATGCATCATGTCGAAAATTTTATGGAATAAACTTGGCTCCCCTGAGCTAATACCATCCGCCATCACTTTGTGAACCTACGATGGACAACCATCTTCTCCTGAAGGGCTCTTTCAAAATGTCTCCGTTGAACTCGAGGGAAAAAACATCCTTATTGACATTGAGGTTATCGATGCCCCCCTCGATTATAACATCTTGTTTGGACGTAGCTACATGTACGCTATGAAAGTCATGGCCTCTTATGTGTTTCAAACGATGATGTTCCCCCACAACGAGAAGATCATCACCATCGACCAAGTTTCACATTACGAGCCTAACCACTCCACCAACATCTATAACATCTTACGTCTAGTCCGCACTAGTTCCGATACGTATCCACTCATGGATATGCCCCCCAAAATTTTCAAAGACCCATCTTTGTTAGGGGCATATCACAGAGCACCACTGCTCATACACCCCTTAACACAAGTATGTGTCATATCTTCCATTGGCACTGAAACTGGAGATACCATTCCTCCAACAGAGGCTACTCCACTCCCTGACGTTCCACCAGTGGAAGAGATCCTACCTCAGGAATCCCTTGAGAACCCTACAACACCACTTATCCCTGATTTCACCCTCCCCCAGGGTCAAATTCTGGTTTGGGAGACAATCCCTCAAGCCATTACTCAAATTCCCTTCTTCTACCCCCAACCGGGAGTACAAGCTTTCCAAGTAGCCACAACGCTTACCATTCCCAACATGGTTCTTGCCATTCCAGTATGGTATCTACACCCACCCATGATGGTTCCTCAACCATCCCTCCCTCCCCAAATAGAGGGAATCTCGATGCAGATTAGAGTCCTAAATCCAACCACACCTGCCTCACCCCCACTTGCGAGCACCACCTCAATGGCTGGGGGAAGACGGAAAAAGAAATATCCCACCGCTCTACTTCTTCCCTGAGTTCAACCTCCTTGTGCACTCTGCAAGAGAGAGGGACACGCCACAAATAGATGTCCCTCTCCCTAAGTTATGCAATTTCATCAAACTCCCTCGAGAAACCACATCACTCGTTGCTTCACAAAGCACACCTAGTACTACCACCGTGTCCCCTACTACAGGCAGTAAAGGGTTCTGAACCAAATTTGCATGTGCCATGTGTTTATAATATGGCCACTACACTCATGATTTCCCCGCCCTACCTCAGTTTCGACAGACACTAACGGAAGTACACCAAAACGTTTATCAAGATACCTCTCCACCCACGTCATCGAGTACCCACATCACTGATATCCATTATTTCACGACTTCAGTCAACGAACAGATGAGGTTTCCTTGCCCTCTTTGTGACTCACTTCATCATTTCACATACCAATGTTCTTCGATCATTGAATACAGGCATCTCCAAATAAACCTTATTCAAAATCCTCCAAATACCCCAATTCCTGTGATGCAATTGATTCCCCCTAATCCTTCTCCAAATATTTATCCGATCACCTCCCCTGAACCTGAGTCACTTCCCACCCCTCCATGCTTCATGGATAGATTGTTTCAGGATTTTCCCCCAAATCATCCCAATTCTCCAGTTCATTTCCCTCAAGAAATATTACCCCCGAACACAGTTTACAACCCACCATATCTAGACATTTGGTTTATGACAAGCACGTCATCGCATCACAGTTTCGATTCCCCCTCTATGTCTTCACCACCTACAGATAATCACACGGTGACAGTCACCAATGTTACTTCCCCGGATCCCCTAGATTCTCACATTTTCCACTACGACAAAGATATCCTAGAGGAACTAACTACCCTCGATTTCCCATGGAACACGCTCCATCACAGAGTGCTCTTTCTCTCACAGGAAGCCTTCGACCCTCCTAGCCAAGCCTCCATATGTGCAATCGAAACCAAGGATTTTATTCCATCAGGGCATATAGACTAGTTCAACAACCCTATCCCTGCCCCCAATGATTTTGAAGAAGGAAACATGGCCAACATTTCCCCCACTGTCAAAATCGACATTTCCATCAAAATCAGAATCATTGAGGAAATCACCATTGGCGCTACATGCTCCCCTGAGGAAATCACAACTTACAAAGCGCTCTTTCAAGAATACTAGGATATTTTTTCCTGGTCATACATAGAGATGCCCGCCCTCAATCCATCTATCATCAAACACCACATCGACACATGGCCTGATGTCACCCCAATACGTGAAAAGAAATGACCACTACACCCATCCAAAGCCATAGCTATCAAATCCAAAATTAACAAACTACGCGTTGCAAGGTTCATATACCCCATTGCATACACATCATGGGTCTCCAACCTTGTCCCCATTAACAAAAAATAGGGCACTATTCGCGTCTGCACTGACTTTTGCGATCTCAATCATACTTGTCCCAAAGACAACTTCCCCACACCTTTCATCGACCAAATTATCAATGGATGTGCATGCCACAAGGCCCTATCCTTCATGGATGAGTTCTTTGGCTACAATCAAATCCAAATCCACCCAGCAGATCAATACAACACTGCATTTACCACCCCATGGGGAACTTGTGCTTATCTTGTCATGCCTTTTGGACTCAAAAACACAGGTGTGACATTTTAACGGGCCATGACTTACATTTTCCATGAGCTTGCTTGCATCATTCTCTCTTACTTGGACGACCCAAGAAATGCACTCAACATCTAGATGACTTACGGGTCGTCTTTCAACGATGTCGACAGTAAAATATCTTCTTGAACCCCCTCAAGTGTGTATTTCGCGTCACCATCAGATGCCTTCTTGGGTTCATTGTCTCCCAACACGGCATCACCATGGACCCCCTCAAGGTCCAAGATATCACAAAAATTCCACCACCTAGAAATTTGCGCCAACTGCATAGCCTACAAGGCAAAGCCAACTTTCTTTGCCGCTTTGTCCCATATTATTCCACTCGTGCGCATGGTTTCCTTCGCTTATTGCGTCATGATATCCCATTTCGATGGGATGAACATGCTCAAACCTCTTTTGATGATTTAAAAGAGGCACTATCCAATGCCCCTTTGATTATTCCTCCTGACTATGATCACGACTACATCCTCTATTTGTCAACCTCAACCATCTCAGTAGTAGGAGTTCTCATCCAATTAGGAGATGATGACCACGATCATGTTATTTAAATTAGTGAAAATATTTCAGGACCACCCCTAAAGTACAATCATGAATAAAAACTCACCCTCGCAGTTGTCCTCGCATTCCAGAAATTGCGTCATTACATCCTACTTCGCACTACCAAAGTCATGGAAGATTCCAACCCCATGCAGTACTTTCTTAGTTGACGAAAAATTAATGGGAAATTTTCTCGATGGATCGTCATCCTTCAGGAATACGACCTAGAGTTTTCAACTCCCAAAAGTAAGAAAGAACTTGTTCTCGCCGAACTCATCATGGTGTTTCCCTCAGACGCTACAAGTTCACCCATCAACATGGATTTTCCCAACGAACACCTCTTCTAGATCCACTCCAATGACCCTTGGCACGATGACCTCCTCATCTACCTTCGGACACAAAAGTTTTGGTCTAATATCTCACGAGACGATCGTCGATGCATTCACCATCAGGCCCCTCGATACCTCCTCATCGGTGACATTTTGTATCAACGTGGGGTCAACACCATACTCTGTCGATGTTTGACCATCGACAAAGCAGACAGAGTCTTTAATGATTGTCATAGAACTGCTTGCGGTGGCCACCTCTCAGGTATGTCCACCGCCCAAAAAATCATTCGAGTCAGATACTTCTAGCCCACATTATTTCATGACTACATCCACACTGTCAAGCAATGCAACAAATGCCAGCTTTATACAAACAAAGCACGAGTGCCACCCACTCTTCTACATCCAATTATCACTGTCGACCCCTTCTGCAAATGGGGCATAGACTTTAGACTTGCAATCCTCCATCTAGAAATGGACACAAGTACATCTTCATGGCAGTAGATTACTTTACTAAATGGGTCGAATCCATGCCTACCTTCAACAACATCGCTGACAGAGTATCACACTTTTTCTTCAACCACGTCATTACCTGCTTCGGAGTCCCACTACAATTAGTCTCTGATCATGGTAAACACTTTGAGAATGAGATCTTCATCGAACTCTCCTCAAGGTTAGGTTTCTCTCATGATTTTTCCTCCCCATACTACCCTTATTCCAATGGACAGATCGAGGTTGTTAACAAAGTCCTCAAAACCATGCTGCAATGCACTGTCAACAAGCATAAGAACAACTGGCATCATATGTTGTTTTCATCATTATGGACTTATCGCACGATAGTTAAAACTGCCACCAGGTTTACACCATTTCATCTCATCCATGGGATTTAATCCACCCTCCCCATCGAGTGCAAAATTCCCACATTATGCACTTCCATCGAGCTATTACCTGACACTGCTCCAATGGAGGAGCACTTGCTGAACTAATATTCGTTGGAGGAAGATCGTCAGTCTTCATTAGAGAACAATGAGGCAGCTAAAAAATGGTCTAAATCCATCTTTGACTACCATGTCAACCTTCTCTCATTCAACGAAGGAGATCTCATCCTAGCCTACGATATCGCTCATGATACTTTTGGCCATGGGAAGTTCGAGTCATTATGGCATGGACCCTACATCATCCAACATTGCCTCACTAAAGGTGCATACATCCTAGCCTCGTTCATACACATTTGTAGATTTTTTAGTCTTCCTTTGTTCCCTCCACGCCTTACATCTAATATACCATCCATGTTATCGATAGATGCATCCTTCATTGGCCTACCACATCGGTTATGCTGCCGGAGCTAGCCACTGGACACAGAATCTCACTTCGGTCACTTGGGCCCTCTACACCCCCTCACATGAACTACTCCACTCTAGCGGCATATGTTTGGGCTTGACAACCAACAACCAAGAAGAATACGCAGCCATCATTGGCCTCCTTGTCGAGGCCAATCACTGCCAAATTCATCACCTTAGCGTCTTATTAGATTCCCATCTTGTCGTCTTGTAGCTCAAAAATGTATACCATGTTCACGATCCTTTCCTCTTTCGCAAATACCCGCAAGTTAGACTCTTATATCGTAATTTTGATTCAATTACATTTACACATATTCCATGAAAATGTAATCAAATAGAAGAAAACATGGCTAACCTAGTGTTAGATTGGCATTTATCACATCAAGACAACATCGCACATACATAAATCATCAAAATTTTGTCATAGCATATAGATTAGACATCATAAAAACACAAACACAAATATCATCACATGTAAACATCATGAAGATCACCAACATGTATATCCATATATATATAACGATCAATGTGTCATCAATGTTTACAAAATGGTACAC
>JASDQU010372914.1:20332-38133 GCA_032191745.1 Picea mariana
CTCTATATACACTTCCTCTTCGATAACACCATTTAGGAAAGTTGTCTTCACATCCATTTGGTGCAGCTTCCATTTCATCTTGGCAGCAAGAGCTATAATGGTTCTGATCGAAGTGTATTTGGCCACAAGAGTGAATGTCTCTTCATAGTTGATTCCTTCCTTCTGGGAAAAGCCACGAGCGACAAATCTTGATTGATATTTGTCAATACTTCCATCAGAAGCATGTTTTATCTTGAAGAGCCATTTTGATGATACCACATCCTTACTTTTTGGTCTGGGAACAATTTCCCATACATCATTATTTATTATGGATTGGTATTCCTCTGTCATGGCATCTATCCATTCCTTCTTCTGGATGGCCTCTTCAAAACATGTGGGTTCCTCATCAAGTAAATTGCACATCAAAGTTGTGTAACTGGAGAATGGCTTTGGTCTCTTCACCTATCCTATGGTTCCTTCTGGAACACCATACTTCTCTCCATCTTGAATAAGCTCTCTTGCCCAAGTAGGCTTTCTTTTATGGGAGAAAGTCATTTGAGGAGGTTCTTGGACTTCTGTTATATCATGATCTTCAGGAGTCTCCTCATCGGGGGAAGCTATGACTTCCCTTACAGGTTCTGTAGCTCTGAGAAATTCCCTCACGGATTCTGTCATCCTGGGATTTACAAGTTCCTCTTCATATACCTCTTCAAGCTGGCATCTTCTCAATTTCTTAAGTGCAACTTCTTCATCAAAGGTCACGTCCCTACTGATCTCAATATGGTGATGACCAGATATGTATATTCTGAAGGCCTTGGATACCTCACAGTATCCCACAAATATTCTCTTATTTCTGGAGGGTTCCATCTTGTTTCTTTTCTCTTTCGGTATATGGATAAGCACTAGACAGCCAAATATTTTTAGATGGCTTACTTCTGGCTTATTTCTGGTGAACATTTCTTCTAGGGTCTTGAACCCAAGTGCCCTATGGGATAGTCTGTTCTACACATAAACAACTGCCATAGCTGCTTCTGCCCATAAGCACATAGGAAGATCTTGATCGTGAATCATGGTCTTCACATCTTCCATAATCATTCTATTCTTCCTTTCAACAACATTGTTTTGTTGGGGATTATAGGGAGTAGTTAGTTCCCTCTTGATCCTGAAATCTCTGTAGAAGATTACGAACTCCTTCGAGGTATATTCTCCTCCATTATCGGACTTGAGTATCTTAATCTTTATTTTGGAAAGATTCTCTATCAAGGCTTTGAATTCCTTGAATTTATTGCATACTTCATCTTTAGAGTTTAAGAAATATATCCAGGTCTTATGAGAATAATCATCAATAAATGATACATAGTATACATACCTGTTAATGGAGGATGATGGAATTGGGCCACACACGTCAGAATGGATGAGTTCCAATGCTCCTTCTGCTTTGTTGTCCCTCTTTGGAAAGGGGTTCTTGATGTTCTCCCCTTGCACACATCCATTGCATATGCCTTCCTGATCAACCTTGAGTTCTGGTAAACCTGTGACAACTTTGCATATGTAAGGTAGCACCTTGTAATTGATGTGGGCCAATCTTCTATGCCAAAGTTTTCATGAATTTTTGATGGCATGGGACATAGCAGTTTCTGGGTGACCCTTCAGCTTATATAAACCATTTTCTTCACTTCCGATGACGGTTGCTTCATTTAAGGTTTCTCCCTTAGCCCACATAAGAACTTATCCATCTATGAAGGAAACTCTATAGCCTTTCTTGTCTGAAGCTGATATGGAGAGTAAGTTCTTCTTTAGGCCCAAACAACTCTATAGCCTTTCTTGTCTAAAGCTGATATGGAGAGTAAGTTCTTCTTTAGGCCTGGTACATAGAGTACGTCCTTCATTGTTATTGAGTTTTCTGAATCTAGCTTGTAGTTTGATTCTCCTATTCCCTTGATGGGATATTGATNCAAGAGAGAGTATTTTTCTTACCCGTCATATGCTTTGATGCACCGCTATCAATGAGCCATGTGTCCTCTCCAAGTGATACGGATCCTGAGAGAGCTGAGATTAATACATGGTCCTTAATCATCTTCATAGGTGGTTCTTCATCTTCAACAATGTGAGCATGTTTCCTTTTGTGCTTCCTCTTGTACTCTTCTCTTCTAACTGGACAATTATTCACCTTGTGTCCCATCTTATCACAATGATAGCATTGTATAGATGAGATATCTCATCCCTTGCATTGTCCTTTCTTCTGAAAATTTCTTGAATGAGATTCTTGATTGTTGAACTTGTTTGATGGTTGCAGTTCTCTATGAGATTCCCTTTTGAAGTAGGCTTTCATCCTTCCTCCTTTTGTATGAGTAGCTAGGGCTTGATCATCGTCCCTTTCTAGTAGTGCTTCACGGTTGGATACCCTTGTCTCTTCTTGGGTGCATTCTTCCCATAGGCTTTCAAACTGTAGTTTTTCCTTTCTTCCACATACTGACTGGATGAAGGCATATTAAGGTCTTACGAGACCATTTAGGGTGGTTATTACAAATTCATCTTCATCGATGGTGTCTCCAATTGCTTTCAACTGTTCTTTTATCTGAGAAATTCGGGAGAAATATTCTTGAATCATTTCTCTTTTATGCATCTTGGTATTTTTCAACCGAGTTCTAAGATTCATCTTTCGATTGATGTTCTTTCCTTCATATAGTTTTCTTAGAGCATCAAACATCTCCTTCGGGGTTTTATTTGACAATACATATGGGATCAGGTGGTCTTTGATTGAATCTGCAATGATTCTCTGAGCCCTAATTGAGTCCTTCAGATGCTTCGCTTTCTCTATGGCATCTTCAAGTTCCTCCACTTCTTCTTTGATAAATCTTGATAGGTCATTCTCTGCAAGGATCAGATCGATACTATACTTCCAGGCATGGAAGTTGTCTATGCCTTCTAATTTCTCAACAAGCTTTGTTCTTGTAAACATCTTGTACTTTCAGCAACAAAAATAACTAAAAATTGGAAGTGCTCGAAATCAAATTTTGACCTTACCAGGAGGTGTGCTTGGCTGAGGCGAGTAGCCTGGTGTCCTCAGATCTGAGAAAATCCAAATTTTTCCCCATCAAATTTGATCTGCGGATTTCTGGACTAGTGCTTCCGGTACTTCTGGTACTCTGGTACTTCTGGTACTAGTTTTCTGGTACTTCTAGTACTTTCATGAAACTAGGGTTTCATTTTTCGGGAGATCTAGCCACTAAAAAGGTGCGCTCTAGGTGCCAAATTGATCCTTGCGGGAGGGCGCAGCTTTCTAGGAGTTTAGGGAGCTGAAAATACTCACTTTTGCAAAACCCTAATTTTTGGGTACGGTAACAGTGACGCTTTTCCTCTTGCAAATTATGTTTTCTTCAGGTTGGCTCTGATACCATGTTAATTTTTATTCCATTATTATAGTTCTTTGCATTTCAATAGATAAGAGCATAATAAGAACAAGATCACTAAGAAATACACATTCACAAGAGACACAACATTTATCTTGGGAAACCCTCTAGGGGAAGAAAACCCAACAAAAACTTCCTTATCATAAATAGCTTATACAATGTTCAAGATATAACTCAAACCAATACAAAAATCCCTCCCCAAGAGATGTGCCACCCTTCTTCTCCTCTCTCCAACTGGTAATTGCAGCTTGCCTCATAAGAGAATGAGCAAGTGAGTTGTTTTGTTTGAAGTGAGGCGCTAGCCTCTTATTTATATCAGACTGGCACGTGTGAAAGGTCACAACTGGCAAGGCTGACCTCTCACTCTGGGTGGGTAAAACCACCTTTAATTAATTCTGGGTCTTCCATTATAACTGTTGGGGCCGACTTCTTATTCTGTCCTTTGTAATCGTCCGATGACCAATCCGCAAAAGGCGATTTGGTCCTTATACAATTACCGACATGATTAATCCTCAATGGGGATTAATCCAATAACAATAATAATAATAATGACATGATTAATCCACAATAGGGATTTAATCCAATAACAAAATAATAATAAGAATGCTCTTCACAGTTACATTATTTCAACACAAGCTTCCACTAAAATCTGTCAATCATTTTCCATAAAATCTGCCCAAACAATGTCTATAACAGTCTACAAAATTTTGTCCAAAACTCAACAAAAATCAACCACCAAGCTCTGATACCATGAATATTTTCAAGGTCCTAACAAGCTTCCAACTAGGTTTGTATTTGACCTCAAGTTGGCTCTATGTTTCAATTGTCAAACAAGGGTTTGTTGTTGTTTTATAACAACAAATTGTTTAGGAACCTCTTTCTTGTTTTGTTACGGTTACATAGGCCATTTAGGTTCTCTAGCATGTAGTTTTTGTCACCAAAATGTTAGCACATGCATACCATAAACTATGTAACACACCTAGAGATCTTTATTGCTGAAATAATGTTGTTCTAAACACTAGCATACATGAAAATGAATAGAGGTATTTTTGGTCAACATGACCCTGGATAAACCACCCCCCCCGGGGAAAACCAGTTTGGAATATGAGTGTATAAATGTGGAGAATAGAAGGTGGAATACAACAAGTACATGAAACAAATGAACCGGATACAATAGCATCTTGACTCAATCTGCAACACAAGTCCAAGAGGTAGAGATGCACCCTAGAATGGTGTGCCCTCCTCACAAGTTGCCAAAGCCACTGAAATGAAGCACCCTAAATGTTGGAAGCTCTGATGGAGAAACCCTTGCACACAACTTTGAATCTATGTTTCAACTCTCCACTGAAATTATCCTCAAAGAAATCTAGCCACTGCAAGTCCTCCCTGCTAGTTGTGTTCCCTCCTTCTCAAGTGTGCCCTCCTCCTAGCAAGAACAATCTCCACAAATGAATGAGGGACTAAGCCTCTTGGCTACCTCTATGAATGGGGGTGCCCAAGATTTTCTCACCCAATTCCTCCATCCTCATGCTCGTGCCCTTCTCCAAGCTCCTTTGGTGAACATACAAGTGAGAATGAGCCTCTCTTTGCCCTATGTGCCCCTCTTAAGGAAGCATAAGGAAACCTAAAAGTTGGGTGGATGAGATCATCTCATCTCATCCCTAATCAATGGTTGAGATCTCTCCAAAAGAATCTCAACTCAAAACCCACTTTACTTAAGTTTCCATAGTTTCACTTTATGTCCCTCAATTCACCCACAAAGTGAATTAATAGTCATTTTACGCTAAAATGACCAAATTTCAGTTTTGACTTAAATCTCCTAAGTCAAAGTGAAATTAGACATCAAGTACATGGTACATAGGAAAAATTGTTTCCCTCTCGTGTTTAGAGGATCATAAACACAAGGGGACCACTTTCCAAGGTACCCAAATCTCAGCACAACTTTCCCGATCCATTCAAAAAACTTAATATAAATTTTTCTCTAGTTTCCATACTGACACGTCGATGCACTTCACACAATTTTTTTCCCTTCATTCAAAGACTTTTATACGAAATCCCCTGGTGTATTCAGAACCTTTCACATGAATTATTTTGGCGTACACTAGAGCCTTTTACTCTAACTTCTTTGATAATGTCTGGAATTTATGCCAGCAAAATCTGGAGAAGGAGACAAGGATCAGGGAACTAGAAGAGAAACTCTAGCAGGTAAAGATCGACGAAGGAATTTTGAAAAAATTCAAGGCAAGTGAAGAGAATTTCAGAACGGAACTAGAAGAGGCTATCATCGACATGTGCACCCACCTACACTTATTCTAGCAAACAACTTCCACCATCATAGATCAGCATGAAAGAGTGTATGCTAAAATTGCATAGTTCAACACGATCTGGGAGGTAATGAATGATATTGATAGATGGATCACAGAGAATCCCGATGCATCAGTCAAGCTCTATCGCCCTTCAAGTATAGAAAGACAAATTGATATTTATTCAGTGTAACACTGCCATCAAGCTGGAAAACGGGCATACCAAGAAACAAACAACTCAATGGAAATATACTCATGACTACACAAAGAGGAATACGAATTAATCAAAAAGTGCAGGCTTCCCCCATTATAAGAGCTTGGAAAAAACCTCACAATGGACGAACTGGTTGAGAAAATACAAAGCAACACAAGCCACAAGCAGGATATCACCAAGTCAACCACCACAATGACAATGGATTTAATTGAGCAACATCTCATACAACTAACTAAGACCGACACTACGATTCAAGAATCTATGGCTATGCTATCTAAGGATACACAAACCCTCAATGACAACTCAACAATGCATACAATTTATCTTGAAGACTTGGCATATAGAAGGATCGTATCTCTCTATGACCACTTGGAGATATGAACATATATCAGAGATAAAAACCTATGAAAGAGACATGAAATCTGAAATTGTTGCTACCTATACTATATTTTGTCTTTCTAACCACTTCCAAAAAAAATTTCATCTTGTACACATGTCATTAGTGAGAAACTAAACAGTTTCTGTAACAACTTCTTGAGGAATGCAAGAAGTCACTTTTGGGAGTTACAAATAATCGTATAAATAAATGAAGAGGCCCATTTGTAAAAGGATCTTCAAGATTTGTTTACACTCTATAACTCTTTTTGGAGAAAATACTTGGTTAATGAATATTGAGAATCCCTCAGGGCCAGTTTTGAAAGAGAGAAGAACTTGTGTGTGTTGTTTCTTTATTGTGAACTATTTCAAGTGAAATGTGTGTTGTTCACATAAGTTGTAACGACATATGTTTTATTATAGACCAATTTGATGCAATCTATGTCACTCCTGCGGTTTCGTTATTCTTTCTCATATCACATATGTCATGAGCATATGAGTTGTTGATGTATGTTGATATATGATCTAAAATTTTCTAGTTGTGTATTTGTATGCATGTGTTTCTAACTTTGCATCTTCATGAAAACTATCTAATTGAGGTTTTAAGCAAGGTTTAGTTTCATTATAGCTCATTCGGTTATGAGAAGTTTCTCCTAGCTAAGATAGGATAAATTAGAATTAGATTAGTCTTTTTTTATTTTTATGTATTTACATAGTCTTCATCTACATCTTTCACCTACATAACCATCCATCAATTCACCCTCACAACCATCAATGATAGTTGGGCAAGAATCTGGATGGGTCTCTTAAACCAAACGGTGCATAGTCTAATTGGGACCGTGTACTGGGAAGTAGCTCTTACTATTATTGGGAAAGAATGCTCCATGAACAGGTTTTCAAATAGATCAACCTACCAATCAACTTCTTGTAACTAGTGTTGTTTACCAATCCCCCCCTTCAAATTTTAAAATTTTTAAGTTTTTCTCCATTGGGGTGAGAACGAACTTGCAATATGTTATGCCAAATCTTTTCAATAGTTCAAATTCATACTTGCATTGACTAATGAAAATGTTTTTTGGATGTTGGAATGCTTCAACTCCGAGATAGTATTGAAGTAATCCCAGATCTATCATCTTGAATACAACTTGTAATTCCTTCTTTACCTGTAAAATATGATCATCATTGTTCCCATTAATGATCAATTCATCCACATACATTATTAAAATCACCATGTTTTTACCCTGTAGGTGCAAAAATAAGGTATCATCAAATTCACTTCGCTTAAATCCAACTTCGCGAAGGTAATCATCCATTTTAGCATACTAAGCTCTAGGATCTTGTTTCAATCCATACAACGTGTTGATCAACTTACAAACCTTTTGTTCATGTCCTTCGAGCTCAAAACCGAGAAGTTGAGTCATATAGAATTATTCCTGTAAATATTCATTGAGGAAGGAACTTTTAATATCCATATAATGTTTTTTCCATCCTTTTTGAGTTGATAAAACTATTACCATTCTGATTGTGTTCCACTTTGCTATTGGCGCAAAAATTTCTTCATAATCAATCCATTCCTGTTGTGCCAAACCCTTGGCTACAAGTCTTTCCTTATACTTTTCTATCATTCTATCTGGATTATACTTGATTTGGTAAACTCACTTGGATCCAATGGGTTTGACATTTGGAGGACAATCAACAATTTTCAAAGTCCCATTTTCCATCACTACTTTATACTCATCAACCATTGTTTTTTTCTATTCTTCATGTTTTACTACCTCTTTGAAAGTTGAGGGCTCAGTAAAATCATTTGATACTAAGGAAAAAATTTCTTCTTCCTAGTTTGAACTTATTATACCTATTATGTTTTGTTCACCAGACCTGACATCTTTCAAAAGTTGAATAGCCCACTTAGGGAGTTGATGTTGACTCGTTTGGGGATCTGAATTATCACCATTATCAAAAATAGGGTTGATAAAAGAAGAAGCTCTCCTTTCCTCGAAATCATGTGGGCATGGAGTTTCATTATATAATGAACTACTTGATGAATATTAAGATGAAATTTGTGACGAAGAATAAGGTAAACTTGATGAAGAATTTTCATGTTCTGAAGAAGTCCAATCAATTTCAAACCAACATTGTTGACTTGGTTGATTGTGCATCCTGATTTTCTCTTTATCGACTTGTTTGTCTAATATTTCGAGAAGGATTTGTATGTATGTAATACTCTTGTTGAAACACACACTGACACTGAGAGGGGTGGGGGTGAATCAGTGTCTAGACCTTTTGGCTATTTTTCACACTTTCATAGATTAACTAAATTAATTGAATAAGATATATGTAGTTCAATTAATTATTCATAAACATGTATAACACAAAATGTATGAAGTAGATAACATATGTTTATTTTATTTATTTAACTTGAATGAATACAAATAAAATCAATCCTTTAATATCTTCAACTTCTACTGAATATGAGAGATCCTACTCTCTAATACAAGACCCGGCTTGTAGTTCTCATATCCAACTAAAAAATGAGGAATCCAACCCTCATAACAAGACCCAGCTTGTTGATCTCAGATCCAACTGAGATGTGAGGAATCCAACCCTCATAAGAAGACTCAGCTTGCAATGCACCAACCTGATAGAATGAAATTTCATTCAATTCATTATATATATATATATATATATATATATATATCCACCAAGACACATTCTTCCCTTCATATTCCTTTACTTATATATTCCTCCAAATGGTTCCACTTTGAAACAATGTGTCCTTTCGGAATGAAACATTGCACCCCTTCATTTAATTAACACAAATAGTAACTTTTATTATTTGATTTTTATACACCAATTTAGACAACAATTTTCGTATGAAGATTATGGAGTGATGGAAACAAATTTTAAAATTCTACAACATGGGTTTTTTGCATAACATTCTCAATTAGACGAAACATGAGAAATTTCTACAAAAATTGTACGAGATGGATGGTACAGAAGGTTATTTGAAGGCCACTTTTCCAAATTTTCCTTTCTTCATCAGATGTCGGATCGACTTCAGTACATATTACCTTTTTGTGAATGTTTAAATAGACCTCCACAAATCTCCTTTGTTGGTGATTATTTAAACTCAACTTGTAATAATTTTACTTGATGGTTATATTAAAATCGGTTCCCTCTCAGCTGATAATCACTAAATATTTGATTTGGTCCCACCCTTTTTCTTATTTTCTTCCTCATTCGACTGATAAACATCTTTTTGGTCAACTCAACTAGGAGAAATTTCGACTTGGCTATTTCAATTCTAGTCAACCCATATTTCTTCAGCCTCGACATAACTTGTATTTAAGTTTGCTTCAACTTCGACCCTTTACGTTACTCCTTTCTTGGACTAACTAGACTTGGAAGAAAACCAACTTGAGAAATTTGACTTTGGCCGTCTCGACTTGCTTTAGCCGACTTGTATTTCCCGACTCAATTTTCCTTCGACTTCGACCTTCAGTTGGTTGAATTTTCGTCAACTCGTCTTGAAATCGATCGACTTGTATTTTCCAACTTCTGTCAATGTGTAGGCTTTCAGTCGGTCGAATTGTCGTCGACTTGTCTTGAAGTTGATAGAATTCCAGATATTTGACCTTATTGTTGTTTTAATCGACTCGACTTGTGACTCGATGGTGTCAATGCTTCCTCACCAAACATCCACCATTGACATTTTGTCTCATCTCTAGACTCTTTTTCTATTGAGATTTTTTGAATCACTTTTAATGAACCATGTCTTATTAACTTTTGTATTTGTGATTTGTATGGATCCATATTGGATTATCCATTTACCCTTTTTATCTGGACAGTTTCTTCACAGTTTGTTCTTTTGTGCATGGATGTTAATGACACAATCTCAACCTTCTACAATATAGGATGAGTGTATCAAGCTCATACAATATATTAGTCAATATTATTTTTCTATTGATATTCAAGTCACCTGCATAACATTATGTCCAATATTGACAATGCTTGGCATTCAAGTCACCTTCATAACAATCTGTCCAATATTGGCAATGCTTCTCAAACCAATCAATCAATGACACTTCACCTATTTATCAATTTTGATTGTAAGGTACTAGGTCTATACCTATTTTTGTTTCTCCGGGGAGGAAGGTTGTTCTTCCAGAAAATACTTGAGGCTTTGATGATCTGTCTTAGTTTGGAAGTGTTGCCCCAAGTGATAAGGGCATCAGGGATCCACGACATGGTGAATAGCCAAAATTTCCTTTTTATAGATGGATTGGCCCAAATGGTGTTCTTAAAATTGTTTTCTAGTAAAGGCCAAAGGTCTTCCCTCTTGCATAAGGATGGCTCCAATTCCTCTCCCAGAGGCATCACATTCCAGGACAAAGGTCTTTGTAAAATTAGGAAGGGCCAAGATTGGAGTATTGCACATAGCCACCTTCAAGGCTTGCAAGGCCTGATTATCTACGAGATTCCAAGTCAAAGAATTGTTTTTAAGGAGAGCAATGAGAAGCATTGCAATATTTCCATAATTATAAACAAACTTGTGATAATAGGCTATTAAACCTAGAAAACCATGCAATATTTTGATAGTCTTGGGGCGAGGCCAATCCTGCATTGCTTCAATATTCTTAGGATCCATGTGAACACCAACCTTTCCAACAATAGGACCCAAGCACTTGACTTATGAGGTGCCAAAGGAAAATTTAGAGTGTTTGAGGAAAATTTGGTGCTGAGAGAGTAGATGGAGAACTTGATCCACATGGGTAAGATGGGATTGCCAATTTTTACTATATATGAGAATATCATCAAAGAAAACTAAGACAAAATGACAAAGAAAAGGATGGAAGACATGATTCATGAGGCTTTGGAAGGTGGAGGGGGCATTACACAGGCTAAAGGGCATGACCAAGAAATCATAAGTACCCTCATGAGTTTGAAAGGAAATCTTGGGGATGCCAGCTTCTTGCATACATATCTGGTGGTAGCTAGAATGCAGATCAAGATTAGTGAAGTACTGAGAACCACTCAGCTCATCCAATAGATCATCAATGACAAGAATGGGAAACGTGTCCTTGATGGTGAGTTTATTGAGGGCACAAAAGTTAGGACACATGTACCAATTACCTTGTTTCTTGAGTACCGTGACCACAGGAGAATAATAAGGGATGGTACTGGGGCGGATAACACCCACTTGGAGTAATTCCTGCACTATTTTCTCAATTTCATTCTCTTGGGAAAAGGGATGATGATAAGGGTGAACATTGGGAGGAAGACTTCCAGGAACAAGGGAGATGGAATGATCATGAACACCACAAGGAGGTAGAAGTCCCTGAGGAGTGGAAAAAATAGCTTGATGTTTGGAGAGGATAGTTTGGAGGTCAGGATGAATAGAGGGTGTTTCAACTGCTTCAATGGAATGGAGTTGAGAAATAATACCGAATTGGACTTTCTTGAGGATATTTTTCATGCAATGGGAACTGATGATCTCAAGAGAACCAATTGTGAGACCTTGGAATTGATACCTTTGTCCCTCCTGTTGGAAATGCATGGTTAATTCCTTAAAATCCATAAGAATGGGACCCAAAGTGTGTAACCATTCAACACCTAGCACAATGTCACAACCGCCCATGTCAATGGAAAACTTATGAGATTTTAGACGGTAATTTCCAATTTGAAGACGTACATTTTCACAACGCCCACCACNAGTTAATTCCTTAAAATCCATAAGAATGGGACCCAAAGTGTGTAACCATTCAACACCTAGCACAATGTCACAACCGCCCATGTCAATGGAAAACTTATGAGATTTTAGACGGTAATTTCCAATTTGAAGACGTACATTTTCACAACGCCCACCACATTTCATGGACCCACCATTAGCTATCATGATTTGAAAATTATTGACAACACAAATATAGCAATTGGTTTTCTGGGAAATGTGACGATGAATAAAATTGTGGGTGCTACCACTGTCAACAAGGATGATTACCTTCCTATGATTAATATAGCCAATGATCTTGAGGGCTTGTGGAGTAGAGAAGCTAGTGAGGGCATGAAAGGAAATGAGTGGGTCAACTTTAGTTGGGTTAGTGGGCTTCTGGGTAGCATGAGGAAGGGAGGGCTCTTCAACAAGGGGGACTGTCACATCTTCTTCAGAAACATCTTCAAAAATGGCCATAAAATTTTTTTGTTTCTTACACTTGTGCCCCGGAAAATATTTTTCATCACAATTATAGCAAAGACCCTTCAGTTGGTGTTCAACCATTTCAGCCCAAGTTAATTTATGGACCTTGAGGGGAGTGGTAGGGGGGTTAGGATTAGTGGGTTGAGGGTGTGGAACAAAAGAGGGTTCTTTGTTCTGGGAAAAAACAATGTGTTGGGCCTCTTTGGCACATTTAGTATCTTCCAACCAAGTCTGAGGGTGGGCCATGAGAACCTGGGATCAGATTTCATCCTTTAGGCCACTATTAAAGTATTCATGGAAGAACACATCTGACATGACCTCGGTTTGAAAGGCCAAATTCTCAAAAGAAGTGATAAAGTATTTCACTGTGCCTAACTATTTCAACTTAGTCAAAGGACCGAGATAGTGGGTATCAGTGTCAAAGCAGTCATAGAGCTCTGAAACAAACTAGGTCCATGCAATATACCCCTGACGTGAATTTTACGCCATTGCCACCATTTCCATCATTCAGGATCTAGACAGAGGACAACATAAAGAAGTTTTTCCAACTCATCAGTAATACCATGCAGAGAAAAATAATGCTCCATTTGATTGACCCAACTCGTGGGATCAGAGCCATCAAATTTATTGACCTCAACGCAGGGAAGACGGGGGTCACGATGAAAGGAGTTGGATTGAAAATGCAGAGAATGAAAGGAGTTGGATTGAAAATGTGGAGAATGAAAGGAATCAACAACATCTGGTTGGTCCAAGGAGGAAGGACCCAGAGTGTGGTTCAACAACTGGTTGACAACAGACTGAACGGTGTTAAATTGGTTCATGAATTTGGCATCCATGGTGTCAAATTGGTGTTGGAATTGGGTCTTCAATTGTGCAAGGCGGGAATTGGTATAGCCAATCTCAGATGTCACTTGTTGGATGGATTCCTTGGCTTGATTAATGGAATCTTACAGGTCTTGGTTGCGAGTGGTGGCCATTTGGAGAGGAGTGCAGGTAAGAGAAAATGGGCGGGTGGGACCACAGAAAAGGACTTATAAGTGATAGGTACCATGCTGATCAAGGTGAGAAGGATAATATAATGGGATAGGCAGAAAAATAGGGAAGCTAGGAAGGGGTCAGGTCCACTGAAAAAAAAGGTTTAAAAATGAAAGGTACGACTACATTATGGGAGAAAAGGGGAATCCAATGGATAGGTCCCAAATAAGTGTGTCGATGGGACCATTATAATTGGGTTTTTTTTTTAATCCTGTGGATTTATACTCTGAGCTGAAGAATACTACAGTGGTGAAATGCCCAAATTTTTAGTAGGAAGAAATATGTAGTAATTTCGCAACCAAAATACAGGAGGCATAGTTACGCGGAAGTAGGTCTTATATGTTTTGTTTTTGTTTCCTTCCCAAGGGTTAGGGTATGTAGGGTGTATACAAACAAGGTTTTTACCTGTGCTATAGCTCTATGATATACGTGCAAGGTCCAACAGTAGTACTTGACCCAATATCTTAGGGAACCAACTAAGGAGTCTAGATTGTTCCCTTATCCGTACTACCCGACTACCCAGGTACTAGAGAGTATCTTCCTGAGTGTTTTTCTCGATGGCACTATAGCAGTCAGGAGGCCAATCGGTTTATCTATAGAGGGCTTCAAGATATCTAGGTTGATCTGTATACAGGTGTTGTTTGATGCGCTACCACTCGAAGGGGTACCAACATGGGTTACAAGGGTGGCCAACTGATGTGTGCTTGAGTACCACTTGTATTTCTTGCATGTATTACTCCCCGAACGCAGGTTTATGTGCGTAACAACATATATTTGTAGCTTTAATATGTCCAAATACGTCTCTACACTAGAAAAAAATTAACCCACAATTTTATGCCGAGGAAAGTGCTTTGATACCACTTGTAAGGTACAAGGTCTATTATATTAGCAAAAAATAGAAATAATGCAGAGAATAACACCAAGATAACAACATAATACAAAATATTTTAGAGATAACAGTAGAACAATAGATTATATGGAACCAAAACACCATAATTATACCTTTATTGATAGGTAACAAGGTTCACTTGCCTCTTTGAGGGGGCAACCTCTAGAAGAGAAGAGCTCTATTACAATAATTATTCAAGACAAAACTTCTCATACCCTCCACTCCTATTTATACTAAATCTATCTATCCAAAAGAACAATCTAGGGGAAGATCCTTCTAGAAGCAGAAGCTTCTATTAGGTCTTCTTACATTTGACTTATTCCTCCTTATTGCTAGGCCTTATTAATATTGACCTTTATTACATGGAAATATACTATTATACCCACTTGAGGGGTTGGGGAGGTTAGGTTCCTAGCATTGACATAAATGACAACCAAATTGCCAACAATATCCCCCTTTGTTATTGATGGAAACCTTAGTAAAACAATCTTACTTCCCTTGTAAAATGTACTCTGTATTTTGAGTCCTTTGAGATGACTTTGTTTTACTCTTTATCTCTCCCCCTTTGACAACAATGAAAAAGGAAATATTTATCTTCTCCCCCTAAGATGATGCTCCCCCTGAGGTGATGCTCCCCCTGTCTTTGTCCCATTTATTTTGGACTTTTTTTTTATTGTTTATCTCTCCTCTTTTGACATTAATGACAAAGGAAAGAAAAATTTTACTGCTTTTCTCCCCCTGTGAATGTGCCAGTTGTTATCTCAATATCTTGGAATTTTTGTGTTCAAATAGGGTTTTATTGTCTTCTCATTTTTCATAACGGACAAGGGTGTGAAGCTTATTGATCTTCTTGATCTGTTTATTCTTGTTCTTTATATTATTTAGTTCTTTGATTCCAAGAGATCTTTATTGTTATTTCATATCATTAATAAATTTTCTCTATTCATATTATGTCTTTATATATTTTGAACTCCTTTTGTTGCTTTCTTCCTTAGATATTATTTTTTTTATTCATCACAGTATTCTATAGACTAATTTTCTTTTGAGAGTTCATCATCATCACCAATGTTTTGTGCACCATAATCTTATTCATCTTATTCTTTATAAATTCTTCTTCCTTGAGCTTGTTCCTCTTCATATGCAAAGCTCTGAATTTCACATTCCTTATTAGGAGTTTCATCCATCGGTTTATTGTTATCAATTTCTTCATTTTTAGGTGCAAGATATTCATCATCTTTCTTGCTTTCTGCTTCAGTTTTTCTTCTTCATATCATTCCATAAGGCACTATGTTTGATGAAATTTTATTTTCTATATTTGTCCTTTGAGATGTATCCTCTCTTGTTTTCTTCCAAAGTTCATTATATTTCCTTCCCAACTTGTATGGATTATTTTTCATGGGTTGTCTTCTTGATTTCCTGTAGTCTTGGGATTTGTGCCCAAACTTATCACAGTTGCAGCATATCATGGTATGAAAAAACTTTGTTGTGTCCCCAACATAATTGCATCTCCAACATCTCAATAAGTTATTGGACCTTCCTGAATATTTATTTTCAAGACTCTTGCATTCCAATGCTTTGTGACCAAAGCTTTTACAAAAAAAGCAATAACAATTGAAGGTTTTTCCATACTCGAGTATGTTGTGACATGAGAAGTATTCCTTTTGATATGTTTCTTTTTTTTTACGTTTATATCTTGTCCTTTAACAAAATTCATGGTTTGTATTTGGTTTGTGATTACACTTTTTCCTTTTGAGGAGGATAATCATTTCTCATGTTTGTGAATGGTGTTCCACTTTCCACCTTCTTCTTTCTTATTGTACCCAAGACCAGTTTTTTCATCGGCTAGTCTTTAACTATTCCATATCTTATCCATGATGGCTGAGCTGTTCTGGAATTTGACACTTTATTTTGTCTTTTCATTCTTCTTTTTGAGGTTGATAATTTCCAATTCCAACATGTGACATGTTTCTTCCTTTTTAGTCAACTGGATCTTCAAGTCTTCTTCTATTTCCTTATCTTCTTCAATTTGAGTCTTTAGATTGATGACTATTTCTTCTGTCTCATCCAAGAATTTTTTGCATTTATTGGTTTTTTCATATGTATTCAACTCTTCTATTTATTTTTCTACATCAACAACTTCATCCTTCAATCTTTTATTTATTCCTTGGTTTCTAGCTGAATCCTTTTGAGGTTGATGACTTTGAATTCCAACGTGTGGCATGATTATTCCTTTTTATTCAATTGGATCTTCAGGGTTTCTTCACTTTCCTTAGCTTCTTCAAGTTGAGTCTTTAGACTGTTGACCATTTCTTTTGTTTCTTTCAATTCTTCTATGCATTTATTGAGTTTGGCATATGCCTTCAACTCGTTCATTTCTTGTGTTAGATCAACAACTTCAGTATTTAATAAATTGATCTCTTCTTCTTTGTCTTCTAGCTAAATATTTTGTTCTTGCTTTTCATGGTTGTTAGATTGATCTAACTGTTGTAGTAGCAACATATATTTCTTTTGAAGTTTTTCCAACTCTTCTAGAGTTCACATAGTTGTGTATTCGAGATTGTCAAGAGCCTCCGAAGAAACTTCAATATATATACCATTTCATGGTTCCATACGAATCTCTTCTAATGCAACTATAACATCAGTATTAAGATTCGATATTTTTTCTTTAGTGATTACTAAGGTATGCATCAATTCCTTGATGGAGTTTTATTCTTCATCAATGACTATGGATTGCATCAATTCCTTGTTTGAGTTGTATTCTTCATTTATGACCGGGGATTGCATGAATTCCTTGTTTGAGTTATCTTATTTAATGATGACTATGGATTGCATCAATTCCTTGTTTGAGTTGTCTTCTTTATTGATGATTGGGGATTTCATCAATTCCTTGATGGTATTGTATTCTTTTTCTGGGTTTTGTACTTTACTCTGATAAGAACTCTCTAGTTGGAGCCATAATACTTTAGCAGAGGTGCAGTGTCCCATCGTTTCTTTGATTCAGTCTAACAGTCCATTCTGGATTGCTTTTAATGCCATTGAATTTTTTCTCTTTGCTTCTTTTGTAGTTTTGGATTTGGTCGTTGAGATAGTTAAGTACCAAGGCTTACTTACTACTGAGTCCCAAAATCCAGATCATCTTGATTTCAGATATATTTTCATTCTTTCCCTCCATGAAGAGTAGTTTTTTCCATCAAATAAAGGATCTTCATTTGTGGAGAGAGCCATTTGTTCATCCATATGTGTGTTTAGTAGGATCTTCCTTCCAATGATTAGACTGTTTTTCCTTTAAGAGACCTTTATCTAATACCAATTATTCTCTTCAGAACAATTGAGTGGTTAAACTATAGTGAAGGAAATTTCTCTGATACCAATTATTGAAACACGCACTAACACTGCGACG
>JASDQU010372914.1:58124-69774 GCA_032191745.1 Picea mariana
AGCTTATCTTGAAGCAAAGTGTGATTGATTTCCATTCTACAATTATCTCATGTTCTTTCTTAAGATCGATTACTTGATTTGAAACAATTATAGGTGTATTGCTTGCTTGATCTTCCTTTATTAATTGTTCCATAGTTTGAAGAGATTTATTTGCCTTTAATTGATGAGCATGAACCACGTATTCTTGACCTGCTTTGGTTAAATGATATTGATTATTTTCCCTATAGAATATTTCTTTACGATCATACAAGTAAGGACTGCCTAAGACCATTCCATATTCACTTAGTGGCACCACATCACATGTTACCTCGTCCACAAACTTAGATGAAATTGCAAATTTTAATGTGCATTGCTTTTTTATGTGCAATTGATGATTGTTGCTTATTCATTTAAGTGTGTAAGGCTTATGATGCATATGTGTTTGCAATCCCAATTGTTTAACCAATTCCTATGAAATTAAGTTAGATTGAGATCCATTATCTATCAATGTGTTGACCTTATTATGTTGCATTATGACCCTTATGTGAAACAATTTACTTCGAGGATCAGATCTATCACCAATTTTACCTATCATATCAATAAACGAGAATTTAGATTCATCACCTAAATCTGATCCCAAGTATGTTGGTCGTGTTGTGGTTTCAATTGTTTGCCTCCCTTTCTTTTCATTGAACCAATCCGGCCTCTTCTCAGGATGCAATTTCCAACAACGGTCCTCATCATGCTCTTCTTTCTTGCAATGCTTTCAAGAAGGCTTCTCTTTCATTCTCACCACTGAATTTTCCTTCTTTCCATGCCACTTCCTTTCATCCTCTTTCCTTGAAGATGATTCCCCTGATGCACCAACCCCTGTTTTCCCTGCCTCAATGTATGTCGCTTGAACAGAAACCTCATCAAGATTAGTAGGTCCAAACATGAATACAGTATTTTGAATATGTGCAGGTAAACCTCCTATATGGTTCATAAGAGTTTCTTGGGTATGTAAAGGAATATCTAACATCAATTCCATTTTACGAAATCCATTAGTGGATTCTTGCACTGTTTGTCCCTTTCTTAGTTTAAGAGCTTGCCATTCAATTAAAACTTTCTCTTTATAACCCAAAGGATATAATTTCTTTCTAAGTGTAGAAATAAAACTTTGCCATGATGGAAATACATTACCCACTTATTGCGTGCCATTTTGCAACTTGCTTTGCCACCAGATGAGTGTTGTGCCTGCAAGTCTAAGTGATGCCAACTTGATCTGAGTTGCCTCATCCTTGATCTATTTCACACTGCAATACACCTCCATCTATCTGACCCAATTGTCAAGTATCTCTGCATTAAATTCACCATTATACATGGGTAATTCAAATTTAACATCAAGTTTTAGCAAAGGCATTTCATTCTTATGTTTATGGACATGTTTCTTTGCAGTGGATTTAGAACTTGAACTTGAAGAAGAAGGAGAAGAAGGAGGTAAAGATTGAGGTGAAGGAGGAATTTGAGGAGAATCCTCTCCTTCTTCACTTTTTACTCTTTGAAGATTCACCCAGATTCAGTCTGTTCCATTCCAAGTAATCCTCATACAAAACCTTCATCATCTCTGACATGGCGAAGAAATTTTTTCGAAACTCTTTCTCATCCTGAGAAAGTCCCTCTTCCGAAGCCATCTTCTTGATTTGAGAATTTCTCTTTCTCAATCCAATCAATGGATTCTCTTCAACAAGCTCTCCTTCACCACGATGTATCTTTTTCCTTGTTAACATGAAAAACTCAAATCCAAACATCAACTAGCTCTAATACCACTTGATCCGAAAAGATCTTTTAAACGACAATGGTTGAGTTATTTAGCATGTGTTAATTAACCATTTAAGAAACTAATTAAAGAGTAATAAATATGTCAGCCACATAAACATATACATATTTGAACATAAGCATGAAGAACATCAAACCATAAAACACCAAAGGGATGACGGAGTTCGACAATATCACCTACGTCTCCAGGCCTTTGTCTCAATGGGTGAGGCTTTATTATTTCTGTTCAAATATTTAAAATGGAATCATAATAGTGAAAAAAAGGTTACAAACTGATCTGGAATTGGTCTCTAGATCTTTGGAACCCAACAAAACTGACGGCACTGAAATCAGATGATCGGAGCTCCCAGAAATGGCCCGCAAAGGTGCTCTCCTCAATAACTTCCCTACATAAAAATGGCTTTGGATTGGAAAATATTCAGCATAAACCTACTCTGAATCCCCCTTATGGCTTCAAGAACCCCTGGTTTATATAGATCTGAAGTTGGTAACCATCTCCCAACTTCCCCCCAAGATCTGGCCTCAAAAAGGGCCCAATATCCCACAAAAATAACCAAAATCTCTAAAACTGCTAAATAAAATCATTTAAAATCATATTACATAGTAATAAAACCCACTTTTGTGAAAATAAGGGTGCATCTGTCAATATTAGGGCTCATGTTCATGTGAAGGGTGGCCATGTGGCCTCGATCATATACCTGGCGTGATGGCCCCTACTATATCGACTCCTGGATGCATGAAGGTGGCCATGTGGCCGCAGGCTGAGCCTACACGCACCACCCAACTGGATAGACCCTTTGATCCTTGTCCTTTGGTTATGCACCCTGGTCGGTGGGCTAGCCCGACCGACCGAGTGCTAACCCAACAAACATCTGTGCTAACCGTTACACATGGGCACATGGTATATCCGTCGAAAACCGTGGCTAGATCCACATATCATTTGTGCCAACCATTGGAGTATTGGCCTGTGGTTCTATTCTATGGGTTCTATGGAGACATCATGCCGGGGGTTGGGGCCTAGCCCTAGCCCTAACCTCCACCAACTCTAACTGGTATCAAGTTTAAATAGAGGCGATGCCATTATAGGTTAAGTAACACCTTGTAGGTGGGCTAGAAGCCCGGCCTATGTAAGGTCTTGGTCACCCGGAGAGGTCATGGGTTTGACCCCCATGAACTCTCAACAATATTTTAACCAATGCTGCCAATAAAAGGGTGCCACGTGGAAGCCCATGTCTAGGCCATGTGGCACCGTACCATAGGCCTACATAAACTGCCATGTGTCAGAATATCATTCGACCACCTGTATGTCGAGGTGTCATCCTAATCATCTTCCACTATACCCGCCACATAAGCGTATGGACGTGCCATGTGTCACCCTTGAAGTGGTGAAACGTGTCACTCCCGGATTGATCCACCTGTACATGCCCAGTCAACAACATGGCCATGTCACTGTATGTTCAGCTACCACGTGTCACCTCCAAATGCTACCATGTCAGCGCCAACTGTTCCTTCCATGTCATTTTTCCAATCGTACGGCCTGTACAGTCAATTTCCACATGGCACTGTACGGACTGTTGGGACTGTACAGTCATCATATTTTTGCATGTTTGGAAAAATGAACAGATCACAATATCTGGAGCATACAATGTCCGTTTGATCCTATTCAAGTTGCGTTGGGTTCGTATCGACAAGGCCTACACCCATGTCCATTTTGAATCCATTCTGAGAACTTTGATTTTTAGGCCTTTCTAAGCCCTATCAAGCTCCTAGATCCAATTCTGGATCAATCATCTTGCGAACAATTGAACAAAAGATGAAAAATCGAGCGGTATGTGCTTGAGCCAACCCAAAATAAATGGTTGAGTTTTCATGGCTAGCGGTGAACCAGAAACTAAGGGCTCAAAGAGATGCTACCACGAATTTCACCTCAAGCTTTGATTAAACACCCAGAACCAGAGGACAAAAACTCAAAGCCCACTTTGTTTCCTAAAGCCTACTCTTTGGTCATGAAGGACCATCCTTAAGATGAAATGAATGTGATCATTGATGGATAGGATAAAGAGATGATTGTTTCATAGCAAGGACGCTAGCCATGTCACATGTCAACAAGATAGTGACAAAACAACTCATTACAACTTTCGGATTATATGGTGGGGAAAAAATACATAACCAAAAATCTCAAAGGATAAGAAATGCATCATACTTTGAAAAATTGTTTAATAATACAATAAATCACCCATTGATTTGGTTTTAACCTTAGGCTATGAAAGTTTTGTAAAATTTTAACATGGTTGCATATTTACCATTGAAACGTAGCCCAAGTGCTTTGTGATTTTAGCTTTTCCAAAAGTTTGTTTGATTGCACAAGGTGACAAACCTTTAGATTTCAGTCAATGTCCTTGTAAAAAAAAATTCAATTTCATGCTTTCGAGTCATGAAATTTAAATGGGTAAACGTATTAATAAAATAAAATCAAAACAATTGATCGACAAAAGTAATCACCCAAAAACAATCAATTATGTCGTATATACAAATTAGGCAACGGGTAAGAAATTTTCTCTTTGCAATTTTTGTGTTTCAAAAATCAACGAAGAGAGAAGATAATTTGGCTGCCAACAAGTACCTCGCCAGGTGGAGATATTTTCCAGTAGAGGATGCCACATGGGAAGGCGACCAGATCTTGCAACATCCTAACTTGAAGTTTCTTGAGGACAAGCAATCTCAGGAAGGGAGGAATGTAATGTCCCTTTCCAAAAAATAGCTATGGGAGATTGATGTAATAGCCTAAGTGATTCCCATAGGATATAGCCGGTGGAGGAAAAGGGAATTAATTAATTATTTCATGTCATCGGAGTGGGAAAGTAATATTTTTAAAGGGTGGCATTGAGTAATTAGGAAAAAAATTGTTTTAAGTGACTTTGAGTTAATAAAGTCTCTTTAATTTATTGAAAGGGTAAAAGGGCCAGAAAAGGATCAATGAGGAAATAAAAGGAGAAAGAGGGCACCCTCTCTCATTATGCATTTGTTATTTTCTAAAAATGAAATTGAGAGAGCTCTTGTGGCTTTGGATCTTGGGATGAAAAACCTTAGAGAAGTTTGGAAGATTGCTTTTGGTGGTGAGACCATCCACCCTAGTTGGTCGAAGGGAGGAGATCACTCATATCTACTCATTGCACTTCATTGTGACATATTTTATCATCTTAGCAACAAAGTTTTATTATTGTGGCTGAGTTCGTTTCATTTGGCAGCTGAGTTTTTTGGTTTGTGGATGATTTTTTACTATACAAGGGGGATCGAGTTGTCTTGAGGAGGTTGGGTTCTCATTGTGGAGGACCAATATTCTTGTGGTTGCTTTATTTTCCCAAGAGAGCCAAGTTACCTTGTTGTTGGGTTATATCTTCACTTGGAGGCCGAAATCTACATTGTTGGATCAATTCTTTATTACTTGTGGCTAAAGCTTACTTTGGGAGGCTGATTCTCCTCTTGTGGGCTGAATTCCCAGTTGTGGTGATTGTATTCTCTTAGCATGGACTGATTCTGGTTTATGGGGGGGCACATTCTTGGAGCTGGGTCAACTCCTTTGTGGACAGACTATTATTGTTAGAAGAAGGGTCGCTTTTTGTACTGTATGAGTCGATTTACCTTGCAGCAGAACCATATAATTGGTGGAGGTTATTTGCTGACTGTATTTTCTTGTGGAGTAGTTTTTCTTACTATTGTGATCACTCAGCTATAACATCTCAAACTTTATTAAATAAAAACCAACTCTTGTGTGATATTTCCTAACTGTTATATCATTCTTGTTTAAGATACTCTATAGGTACTTGGTTGTGATGTTTGCATGCTCAATAAACACTTAAAGGAGTGTTGGAAACCTCAATCAACCATTGAAAATTCATGTGGGAAAAAACACAAATAAAACACTAAGTTATTACAGCAAAAAAGGACCTACAACCTAAGTGTTTGACGAAAGTCATCACACAAAAACACTTATAAATTTCTACAACAATCAGAAAAAAATTGTGACGTTAGTTGGTAGGTTCCTTACATTTTGTATGGTAGTTAAGTGATAAATTTTATGGCATAATGCAACTAGGTATGTGGGAAACCATGTGAATTACTCAAGAAAAGATGTAAGTTAGAGCTAAGATATTTTGGTGGTGATGGGTTGATAAAAAAATTTGAAGGATATATATGGAGTGGAATGTCTCACATAAATGGATAGATAAGCACCTCTATATGAAACATACCAGGAGTAATTGGTAGGAAAAGTGAGTGAAAAATGTCAAACATAGTATGAGAGTAGTTATCAGGAAGATTTAGCATTACATGATTCAACTGCATGCTAGAAAAATGAGTGCAACCATAGTAACGACTATGACAAGGTTAACTTATACATGCATATTCATCGGATTATGGCACAACAAATAATTAAGTAAATCAAACAAACAGAAAAATAATTTAGAAAGGATTCATAGAAAAGTACAGTTCATGGCATGTTAATTACCACATAAAACTGTAAAAACAAGAAATATCTAACTTTGAGAGAGAACTAGAGTTACCTCCACAATGGATTTTAATACAATATAAAAAGATAAAATATCTTCTTTTTATATTGTCTTGAAATATTAGAAGAGGATTTGGATTTAGAGAGAGTTTGGTGGTGGAGATATGTTTGGAAGTTGGTCTGACCCTTAAAAATGAAAACATTTATGTGGTTGGCTCTAGCAAATAGAGTTCCAACCTAGGACAATGGAAAAAAGATAAATTGGGTAGGGAAAGGTAGATGTATACTTTGCAAAAGTAGTGAAGAAACAATGGATCACATATTTGTGACTTTTCCTTTTTCTAGAATTGTATGGAATGAGGTCATACAAGTCATTGTTGGCAATAACAAATGGGATAAGTTGACTCTGGTGGATTTTCTTTTAATATATCTAACTAACAAGGTTATAGTAGCTTATAGGGAACTACGCTATCTATTTACTTGTGAGATTTGGTTGGGAAGAAGCACATAAGATAATGTTTGTAATGGAAGACAACATAAGGCCTCCCAAAGAGAAAATTTCTAGATGTTTATTGATGCCAAGCATAGATCAATAAAATCCATGGGGTTTCTTCGATGGAACTTGTTTAATATCCCACACATAATTTTTTAACCTTTTTGTAATATTTTGTGTAAATACTCCATCAAAGAATTTGCTATTGTAGATATCCTAGTTGTATTGTTGATGTAAGAGTTTTCACAAACAGTTTTGCAGCACTATGGAAATGAATGGGCATATGAAAAATAATTAATAGTACTAGTACAATAAAGATAGAATCAACACAAATATATAGAATGAATCCAACTACTCATTTATTTCTTGATTATGGGTTGATATAAAACAAGTACATAACTCATAGGTTGGTCTTCACATTACAACAACAACAATAGGAGTAATTCTTGACCTCTTGTTTGAGTATATAGAGTTGGTTGTAGATACATAGAAAATATAGCAGTATAGCAAGAGTAATATAGGCAGGTAGGTGTGATTATATGTAGCAGTGAAATCACCAGTAGAATGGCTTCACACTAACTATGTTTCTACTGCAACTAGGCAACCCTATGAAGGAGAAATCGACCCCCTTATATAACAAACACTTTCTGACAAAAATCAAATATCCTAGCTCTAATAATGTGCCCACCAAACACAAAATTGACCCTTCTGATGAAGAAATTCGACCCCCACAGTATGAACTCATCCCTCAAGGGAAAACATGACTCAACACTTGAGAAAATGTGTCTCAGCTGCAATGTATACACTCCAAACAACCTGTATTTGACCCCTCTATCAAGATAATTGACCCAATTCTCAAAGTGCACCTCCATAAGCATATTCACCTTTTTTTTTGAAAGAAATGCAGCCACCTTTTTCAAAACTCGATCCTCTTGGAGAAAAACACCTCTACTCACACAGAATTAGACCATTAAAAGAGAAACTCACCCCAACATGAACCAAACAGCCTTGACAACAAATAACTTAGTTGAAAACAATTATCTCAACCACAATGAAAAAGACTATGTCTCAAATGAAGCATAATAAGAAGATCTGGATGATCTCATCTCAATGATCGACTATGGTGGATAGTCTCACCATCAAAATCAATATTAGAAATACCTACTAGCGTTTTCGTCCCAAGATTCCAAAGCCACAAGAGCTCTCTCAACTCAATTTTAGAAATTATCTAGTGAATAATGAGAGAGGGCACCTTCATCTCCCTTTTTATTCTTTTGTTGACCCTTTTGCAACCTTTTTTCCTTCTAATAAGTTTAAGTGACTTTTTGTTATCTCAATAGTCACTTAGGCGCCTTTTTAAGTATGTACTTAATGTCACCTTTTAAAAAAATAATTTAATTCTTGCTTCGATGACATTAAAATAATAATTACTTCCCTTTTTTCCCACTGACTATATCCTATGGGAATCATTTAGGCTATTTCATCAATCTCCCAGAGAACTCACTTGGAAAGAGACATTACATTCCTCCCTTCCCAAGATTGCTTGTCCTCAAGCAACTACAAATTTGGATGCTGCAAGATATGGTAATTTTCCCATGTGGCATCCTTTGTTGGTAAATATTTCCATCTGACGAGGTATTTTTAGATCACCCTTTTCCACAATATTCTCTCTCGAACCTCCAATACCTCCTTGGGAATCAACACTAGCTATCCCTCATCATCCAAGGGAGGGAACTCTACTGAAGTAGTGCCATGTTGTCCCAATTCCCTTTTCATGCATGAAACATGAAACAAATTGTGAATTTTGTTTCCCTCCAACAACTCTAGCTCATAATCCACCTCACTAACCCTCCCTATAACCCTGTAGGGCCTGTAAAAACATGGCTTGAGCTTCTCTACAGCAATTTTCTTCAATGAATACTATTTTCATGGTTGTAGCCTCAAGAATACCAAGTCTCCCACTTTGAACATGCACTCGACCTTGTGCCTATCCACATAAATATTATGTTGGTTCTGGGTCATCTGTAGGTTCTCCTTGAGAGCCTTGAGGATGTCCTTGCCCTCTTGGATCCAATCCTTGTCTTTTGGAGTTATGTTATCCCCAAATTCCAAGTCAACAAAAAAAGGACCATTGTAACCATATAATGCTCGAAACGGTGTCATACTAATGGACATATGATAAGTGGTGTTATAGCAGTGTTCCCCCAAATGTAACCACGTAATCCATGCATTCTACTACCCAGAAACATAGTTTCATAACTATCCTTCCAGCCATTTGTTCACAATCTCTGTCTTTCCATCAGTCTAGGGGTGGTAACTAGTGTTGGGAGTCAATTTTGTTCCAGCCAACCTAAACATCTCCCACCAAAATTCACTAAGAAACTTGTTGTCCCTGTAACTAAAAATATACCTCGGCAACCCATGGAGTCTGAATATCTCCCTAAAGAATAGATCTTCTACCTATTCTACCTTATATTTATAGGATATGAAAAATAAATGTGAAAATTTGGTCAATCGATCAACCACCACATATATACAATATTTTCCTTGCACCCTCGGTAACCCTGTGTTGAAATCCATAGATATGCTCTACCACTTCTTCTCTGGTATGGGAAATGGTTGTAGTAATCCAGCAAGATGGGTCTTCTCTGACTTGTTCTGCTGATAAGTCATACACTCTCTCACATGCCTCAATAAAACATATTTGAGGCCCTTCCAAGTGAACCTCTCCCTAATATGTCTATAAGTTTTTAAGTATCTTGGATGTCCTGCCAATGGTGTATCATGCATGGCCTCCAGAATTTTCTCCTTCATAGTAAATTCTGGGACTAGGTATATGTGGTCTTTATAGTAGATGATGTCATCCACCACTTTGTACCTGTCATCATGCACACTGTGATCCATCAGCTCACAAGAAAATTGGTTTTTTGAATACTCCACCAAGATATGAGATTTCCAATCAGATGAAATCTCTGTAAGTGAAAATATCTCCGACTTCCTAAAGAGTGCATCTACAAATGCATTCTTCTTTCCTTTAACATACTCAATGTCAAAATCATATGCCTTCAATTTTATAACCCATTTCTACTTCCTTTCATTCAAGTCCTTTTTCCCCAAGAAGTGCCTCAAGTTGTTGTAGTCTATCTTAACCACAAATTTTCGACCCATCAGGGTTACTTCATCCTCTACCCATTCCACGGAAGAAATGGGATAGAATCTCCATGGACTTCATCATAGGACTACCTAGGGTGCAAGGTAGGGACTGTATTTTTGTGGTGGTCGATAGATTGACCAAGTTTGCACACTTCTTTGTGATACCCACTGAGTATAAAGTCACCCAAGTGGTAGATTTATTCTTCAAAGAGGTCTTCAGACTACATGGGTTTCCCAGGAAGATAGTCAGCGACAAAGATGGACACTTCATTAGTGCATTTGGCAGGAATTGTTCAGGATGGTGGGAAAAGAGTTGGCTATGGGTACTACTTACCATCCACATATCGACAAGCATACAAAGATAGTCAATACATGGGTGGAAGGGTACCTGAGGAACTATGTAGGGGGACAACAACTCATGTGGGTAAAGTGGCTCCATATGGGCGAGTACCACTATAACACGACATATCATATGTCCATTAGGATGACACCACTTAGAGCCTTGTATGGGTAAGACACACCCTCATTCATGGAGACAACGTTCGAGGCCAGCAAGGCTTCTAGAGCCAAATATTGGATAGAGGAGAGTCAGGAGATTCTCAAAATCTTGAAGGAAATCTGCAGACAACACAAAATCAACAAAAAGTATATGCATATTGATAGAGGGTAGTGCACAACTTTGAGGTTGGGGATTTGATATTTATGATATTATATCTGTACAGGCAGTCTTCTTTGAAGAAAAGCAGAGTGGAAAAACTGAAACCCAAGTTCTATGGACCTTACTAGATCACCCAGAGAGTTGGTGAGGTGGCCTACATGATAGAGCTACTATAGGCTTTTAAGATCCACAATTTGTTCCATGTTTCTTGACTCAAGAAGGCAGTGGGACAATAGGTTACTACTTTGGAGGAGTTTCCACCATTGGACGAGGAGGATCAGTTGGAGTTGGTGTTAGAGGAGGTTCTGGAGCACAAAGAGCATAGGTTGAGGAGTTGGATTATCAAGGAGTGCCTAGTCAAATGGAGGGGACTTCCATTTGAGGATTCTACATGGGAGGGAGATCAGATCTTACAACACCCTAGCTTGATGTTGCTCGAGGACAAACAATCGCGGGAAGGGAGGATTGTAATGTCCCTTTTCCATTGATGACTCTAGGAAGAGTGGTTGAGTAGCCTATATTGGTTCATGTAGGTTATAGTCGAAAGAAAAGGGAATAAAATAATTATTTAATGTCATTTACCAGAAAATCCTAAGTTGAAAGTGACATTAAGTAATAAAAGAAGCAAAAAAGGTGTCTAAGTGACTTAAGTGATTATTAAATCAAAACTTACGTAAAAGTCACTTAACTAATAAAGTGAATGAGAAATTAGATGAGGAGGGATATAAAAGGAGAAAAATCAACTTGTTTCCTCATTATGCACATTATGAATTGGAAATTAGAACCCAGAGAGGAGTGTAACATCCCTCTTTTACTCAGGGATTCAAGTTTATACCAATAAATTGTTAAACAATAAATATGTTGATCCTTCTTATTTAAGTAAATAAATGTTTTTCTTCAGTTCTAGATGTAGGTGTGTAAATATACATATATATTTATCTCTTACTCAAAAAAAAATAACAGAAATTAAGAGTTTACAGTGAATAACAGTAAAGAGTAATAATAGTGAAATACCTCTTGAGGAAGGAGATTGTCCTGCTGC
>JASDQU010372914.1:69794-92294 GCA_032191745.1 Picea mariana
TCATTGGACTGAAGAGGCAGAGAAAAGCTTCAATCTGTTGAAGCGAAAGATCACAGAACAGCCGGTTTTGGTGTTGCCAGATTTTGCAAAGGTATTCCAAGTGAAATGTGATGCAAGTGGCTTTGCCATAGGAGCGGTCTTGAGCCAGGAGGACAGACCAATTGCATATTTCAGCAAGAAGCTGGATGAGACAAAGCTGAAGTATTCTACGTATGATAAAGAATTTTATGCTATCATACAAGTGTTGAAGAAGTGGAGACATTATCTGATCCCAAGAGAGTTTGTATTGTATAGTGATAATCATGCATTACAGTTTGTGACTTAGCAGAAGAAGCTAAATCAGAAACATGCTAAATGGGTAGAGTATATGCAGAACTTTACATTTGTAATTAAACACATTTCAGGGACTGCTAACAAAGTGGCTGATGCTTTGAGTAGGAAGTGTTTGTTGCTGCAGGAGTTCAGAGTCAAGACATTGGGTTTTGAAAACCTTAAGGACATGTATGCAGGTGATGTTGATTTTGCAGAGGCATACGAGGCATATGAGAATCCAGTTCTCAAAGAAAGAAGCCCGTGGATGGATTACATGATCCAGAATGGATTGTTGTTCAGAGGCAATCAGTTATGCATTCCGAATTGCTCCATGAGGGAGAATCTACTAAAAGAAAAGAATAATGGTGGCTTAGCAGGGCATTTTGGCCATGAAAAGACATTTGCAAAGCTGAGTGAAGCCTACTTTTGGCCGAATATGCGAACAGATGTCAAAAAGTTTGTTGACAAGTGCAGAATTTGTCAGCATTCAAAGGGAAGAAAATAGAATGCGGGATTCTATCAATCATTACCCATACCTGAGAGGCCATGGGATGAAATCAGCGTGGATTTCGTATTAGGATTACCGAGGACGCAAAGAGGACATGAATCGATCTTTGTAGTGGTCGACAGGTTTTCCAAAATGGCACATTTTATTCCATGCCAGAAGACCAGCGATGCGACTCATATCGCAAATCTGTTCTTCAAGGAGATTGTTAGACTTCATGGTTTACCCAGAAGCATTGTATCGGACAAGAATACAAAGTTCATTGGACATTTCTAGAGGACACTCTGGAAGAAGATGGGAAATAACTTAATGTTTAGTTCAGCCTATCATCCTCAAAAGGATGGGCAAACAGAGGTTGTAAATCGAAGCCTTGGAGATTTATTAAGAAGCCTAGTGACGGAGCACCACAACAGTTGGGATAATGTGTTGCCACAGACAGAATTCGCTTACAACGATTCAATGAACAAAAGAATAGGGAAAAGTCCATTTGAGATTGTATATGGCAGGCATCCGAGAGGAGTATCTGAACTGAGGGACTCAGAACAGATAATCACAAAGAGTGCAAGCACTGAAGAATTCGCAGAGGCGATGGAAGAACTTCACAGCAGAGTGAAGTAGCGATTGCTGGAGTTGAACCAGGAATATAAACGCAGAGCCGATCAGCATAGAAGACAACTTCAGTTCGAGGTTGGTGATCTAGTTCTAGCGCATCTGAGGAAAGAAAGGTTCCCAAGGGGAACATACAACAAGTTGAAGATGAAGAAAATTGGTCCATGTAGAGTCCTAAAGAAGTTGGGAGAAAACGCTTATGAGATTGAGTTTCCGGATGAGATAGGAATATCTCTGACATTCAATGTTTCAGACTTATATCCATATAAGGTTGAGGAAACAGGAACTAGAACTGATGAACAGCCAGAGGTCCAGTGGCAGAAGCAAATGACGATTGCAGAAAGGCCACAGATGGAGCGTATAATTGACAAGAGAGTCAGCAAAAGAACGAGATGGAAGCAATACTTCGAGTATCTGGTGAAATGGAAGATGCCAGCTGGGAGACAGAAGAAGTTATCCAAAAGCATGGATAGACTGTGCAAGAGCTCATGGACAGGATCCCATGAAATTTTTCAAGCCGAGGAGTATGATGCAGGAGCATCGCCAACTCAGCAAGCAAGCCATCACATCAAGCGAAAGATCATCTAGAGAAACAAACCCAAATTTTGAAAAGTGCTTTGGGATTGTATCACAAGTCTTAAATGATCCTTTATGAAGGAGCACCTTTTGTATGTTGTATCAGACCTCGAGCCATATTCTCTTGTCTGAAATAGATAGGAGGCATTTAATAGGTTTAATGGAGATAGATAGGATTTTATTTCCAGATTAGACAGTTTTAGAGTCTGAGAGGGAAAACAGATATAGAAACCCTCGTTGTATTATTGTAACATTATTCAGAATCAAGCATTCAGAAGAGAAGAGCAAGCAGAGAACTTGTGGAGAACACCCATGTACAGATGTTGAATTAATAGAATGGAATTCTGATTCAAATTCATGGCTAGTGTTGTTTCTCTGTGTATGTCGTTTAGGTGCTCATGAATGTTTGTTTTCTGGTGATGCATTTTCTTTGTATATGCTGTGCATATGATTTCAGGTTTTAGCTGAAGTCTGAAAGGGAAGAGGATAAGTTTCAATTTTTTCTCTATCTGAGCCGGGAGATTCCTGCAAGGTGTGCAGTCGAATTCATTCGCAAGGAGTGCGTCGATGAAGGCTCAGTAGCTGAACCTTCTGATTTTATTTGCCCAGGAGTTGATTTGGGTTATTGAGGTCCTATAAGGAGCGTGCAGGCTGGATAAGAAGAAGTCTCAGCTGTTAGTCTGAGTAAAGGAGTTAGACGACTGCTGCTGTAGGGAGTGTGCAGAGTCTGAAAGATTGAACACTTAGAAACCGTTGAATGTTTAGCGCAAGTAGTGCGCACAAGCTCAAGAGGGATAGTTCCTTCATAGTATGGTTGAAAGATAGCCAGGAGGTTTTGGGTCGAGGAAGGTTTGAGAAGGAAGTACAAATATAGGAGTTGGAGAACAAGTTCTGAGAAAGAACCTGTAGTTTCTCAAGAAATCCTCAAAGGGGAAGAATCAACGGTCAGGGCTCGTAGGAGAAATCAGCGAAATCTCGTCAACCGTCAGATCTCTGGAAAGTTGCGTAGGGGTTAAGTCCCCATATTAGAGGAAGAACCCAAGGAGTCCTTGGGACATCAAGGTCATTGGGATTTCTGTAGACAAGAGGATTGAGCATATTGAAATCGCGATCTGCGATTTCCCGAGAGGGTCGGAACCGTTGATCGCGGCAAGAACACGTGGCGGGAGATCCCGAAGTGTCGGGTTCGGAAATTTAGGGTTCTTGCTCACAAAGGAATTGCTGAAATAGAAATCATGATTTTGTGATCCCCGATAAGTGGAGAAAGGAGCGGTGATGTGGAGGAGAGAGACCACACGTGTATCGAGGTTCGACATCTTGGAGTTTTCGGAAGCGTAGGTTCTACACATATCAAAATTGCGAAGTTCGAAACTCCGACGGGGAGCAGGTCGTGGTCTCGTGGAATGACAGGTCATATGCGGAAGTGGCTAACCTGAAGGAGATTGGGAGAGAGAGACAGGTGCCATCGCGAATCAAGGTTCAGAGACTCATGGTGCCAGTGAAACGCGACATCGCATATGCTGATTTCTCGATAGGGAAATCCCTGACAGGAACGAAGAAGCATCGGCATTGAGACCCATCGGGTTTCAGGGTTTGTGTAGCACGAGGAATGTTCCCACGAGTTTCGCGATAACGTGAAGCCTGATTTCTTGATAAGACAAAGGGGAGATCGGAGAGAGAGAGTTCTGTGGGTATTGAAGGGGTCTTGATAAGGGATAAGAAGAGTATTTTAGCTCTTCGGGCCCGTGAAGAAGAAGGTCCTGGTGATCGCAGATGTGTGTCGGGTGCCGTCTGCATCAGTTCCTCTCCTTTTATAAGTTGAAGAGGATAAGGTGAGGAGGTTAGGATGATCCCACTAAATCATGAAAGTGAGTAAGATCCACACGATTCGGATGCCACCTCACCATGGAAGTTTCTCCTTCTAGAAGATTTGAGAAAATGCTCATTTTTCCCACGTGTAAGCATTCTCGCACCCTACCTATAGAGCAACCTGCGAACCTCTTGCAACCCAGCTATAGTGCAACCTGTGAGAATCAGGCATTCTCGCACCCTGCCTATATAGCAACTTGTGAACTTCCTTTTTTACAGGGTTTTTACAAGGGAAAATGCAACTTCTTTTCTCAAAAAAATTCTTCTCCCTTCTCTCTTCAATAACTTAGGCCACTGACCCTTTTGAAGGCAAAATATAGGCTTACATCATTAATGGTCATAGGGATGATGAAAATAATGTGTAACAGTGTCACTCCCAGATTGGTCCACCTGTACCTTCCCAGTCATCAACCTATCTATGTCATTGTATGGTCAGTTGCCATGTTTCACCTCCAGATGTTGCCACATCAACACAATTTGTGCCTTCCATGTCATTTGTATGGTCATGCGGCCTATATAATCAGTTTCCACGTGGCACTATACGAACTGTACAATCATCATTTTTTTACCTGTTTGGAAAAATTAACAGATCGCGATATATGGATCATACGATGTCCCTTTGAGCCTGTTCAAGTTGTGTCGGGTTCATCTTGACGAGGACTACACACTCGTCTGATTTGAATCCATTTTGAGAAATTTTATTTTTAGGCCTTTCTAAGCCCTATCAAGCTCCTAGACCAAATTTTGGATCACACCTCCCCACTAAAGACCTTTTGGTCCCACAAAAGTTTACTGACTAGTCATCAAGCTCGGGATAGGCCTCCCGACTTGTTATCTATATTTGAACTCTGTCTTGTGCACTTGTCTCATCAAGATCAAGTGTAAAACAATCATGATAACTGACAACATATTGTTATCCATTTTTACCCTGTCACATCTTACTAAAGCCACTATCATCCATGTAGACAACATTACTAATGATATCATCAAAACTATGACTGCAAATGAGTTGATATGTTTGTAATATTTGCATGACATTAGCTTATCTTGAAGCAAAGTGTGATTGATTTTCCATTCTACAATTATCTCATGTTCTTTCTTAAGATCGATTACTTGATTTGAAACAATTATAGGTGTATTGCTTGCTTGATCTTCCTTTCTTAATTATTCCATAGTTTGAAGATATTTATTTGCCTTTAATTTATGAGCATGAACCACGTATTCTTGACCTGTTTTGGTTAAATGATATTGATTAGTTTCCCTATAGAATATTGCTTTACGATCATACAAGTAAGGACTTCCTAAGACCATTCCATATTCACTTAGTGGCACCACATCACATGTTACCTCGTCCACAAACTTAGATGAAATTGCAAATTTTAATGTGCACTGCTTTTTCATGTGCAATTGATGATTGTTTCTTATACATTTAAGTGTGTAAGGCTTATGATGCATATGTGTTTTCAATCCCAATTGTTTAACCAATTCCTATGAAATTAAGTTAGATTGAGATCCACTATCTATCAATGTGTCGACCTTATTATGTTGCATTATGACCCTTATGTGAAACAATTTACTTCTAGGATCAGATCTATCATCAATTTTACCTATCATACCAACCAACGAGACTTTAGATTCATCACCTGAATCTGATCCCAAGTCTGTTGGTCATGTTGTGGTTGCAATTGTTTTCCTCCCTTTCTTTTCATTGAACCAATTCGGCATCTTCTCGGGATGCAATTTCCAACAACGGTCCTCATCATGCCCTTCTTTCTTGCAATGCTTTCAAGAGGGCTTCTCTTTCATTCTCGCCACTGAATTTTCCTTCTTTCCATGCCACTTCCTTTTGTCCTCTTTCCTTGAAGACGATTCCCCTGATACACCAACCCCTATTTTCCCTACCTCAATGTATGTCACTTGAACAGAAACCTCATCAAGATTAGTAGGTCCAAACATGAATACAGTATTTTGAATATGTGCAGGTAAACCTCCTATATAGTTCATACGAGTTTCTTGGGTATGTAAAGGAATATATAACATCAATGCCATTTTACGAAATCCATCAATGTATTCTTGCACTGTTTGTCCCTTTCTTAGTTTAAGAGCTTGCCATTCAATTAAAACTTTCTCTTTATAACCCAAAGGATAGAATTGCTTTCTAAGTGTAGAAATAAAACTTTGCCATGATGGAAATACATTACCCACTTATTGTGTGCCATTTGTCAACTTGCTTTGCCACCAGATGAGTGTTGTGCATGCAAGTCTAAGTGATGCCAACTTGATCTGAGTTGCCTCATCCTTGATCTATTTCACACTGCAATACACCTCCATCTATCTGACCCAATTGTCAAGTATCTTTGCATTAACTTCACCATTATACATGGGTAATTCAAATTTAGCATCAAGTTTTAGTAAAGGCATTTCATTCTTATGTTTATGGACATGTTTCTTTGCAGTGGATTTAGAACTTGAACTTGAAGAAGAAGGAGAAGAAGGAGGTGAAGATGGAGGTGAAGGAGGAATTTGAGGAGGATCCTCTCCTTCTTCACTTTTTCCCTTTGAAGATTCACCCAGATTTGGTCTTTTCCGTTCCAGGTAATCCTCATACAAAACCTTCATCATCTCTGACATGGCAAAGAAAGTTTTTCGAAACTCTTTCTCATCTTGAGAAAGTCCCTCTTCCGAAGCCATATTCTTGATTTGAGAATTTCTCTTTCTCAATCCAATCAATGGATTCTCTTCAGCAAGCTCTCCTTCACCACGATGTATCTTTTTCCTTGTTAACATGAAAAACTCAAATCCAAATGTCAACTAGCTCTGATACCACTTGATCCGAAAAGATCTTTTAAACGACAATGGTTGAGTTATTTAGCATGTGTTAATTAACCATTTAGGAAACTAATTAAAGAGTAATAAATATGACAACCACATAAACATATACATATCTGAACATAAGCATGAAGAACATCAAACCATAAAACACCAAAGTGATAATGGAGTTCGACAATCTCGCCTACGTCTCTGAGCCTTTGTCTTAGTGGGTGAGGCTTTATTATTTATGTTCAAATATTTAAAATGGAATCATAATAGTGCCAAAAAGGTTAAAAACTAATCTAGAATTGTTCTCTAGATCTTTGGAACCCAACAAAACTGACGACACTGAAATCGGATGACCGGAGCTCCCAGAAATGGCCCGCAAAGGTGCTCTCCTCAATAACTTCCCTACATAAAAATGGCTTTGGCTTGGAAAATATTCATCATAAACCTGCTCTGAATCCCCCTTATGGCTTCAAAAACCCTTGGTTTATATAGATCTGAAGTTGGTAACCATCTCCCAACTTCCCCCCAAGATCTGGCCTCAAAAAGGGCCCAATATCCCCCCAAAATAACCAAAATCTCTAAAACTGCTGAATAAAATCATTTAAAATCATATTACATAGTAGTAAAACCCATTTTTGTGAATATAAGGGTGCATCCATCGATATTAGGGCTCATGTTCATATGAAGGGTGGCCATGTGGCCTCGGGCTTATCCCTGGCGCACTGGCTCCTACTATATCGGCTCCTGGACGCATGATGGTGGCCATGTGGCCGCAGGATGAGCCTACACATGCCCCCCAACTAGATAGACCCTCTGATTCTTGTCCTTTGGCTATGCACCCTGGTTGGTGGGCTAGCCCGACTGACCGGGTGCTAACCCAACAAACATCTGCGCTAACTGTTACACCTGGGCACATGGTATATTCGTCAAAAATCGTGGCTAGATCCACATATCATTCGTGCCAACCATTGGAGTATTGGACTGTGGTTCTATTCTATGGGTTCTATGGAGACGCCATGCTAGGGGCTGGGGCCTAGCCCCAATCCTAACCTCTGCCAACTCCAACTAGTATCAAGTTTAAATAGAGGCGACACCATTATAGGTTAAGTAACACCCTGTAGGTGGGCTAGAAGCCTAGCCTACACAAGGTCTTGGACACCCAAAGAGGTCATGGGTTTGACCCCCATGAACTCTCAACAATCTTATAACCATTGCTGTCAATAAAAGGGTGCCATGTGGAAGCCCATGTCTAGGCCACGCGGCACTGTACCATAGGCCCACATAAACTACCATGTGTCAGAATATCATTCGACCACCTGTATGTCGAGGTGTCATCCCAATCATCTTCCACTATACCCACCACATAAGCATACATGCATGCCATGTTTCACCCTTGCAGTGGTGACACGTGTCACTCCTAGATTGGTCCACTTGTACCTGCCCAGTCAACAACCTGTCCATGTCACTATACGTTCAGCTACCACATGTCACCTCCATATGCTACCATGTCAGTGCCAACTGTTCCTTCCACATCATTTTTCCAATCATATGGCCTGTACAGTCAACTTCCACATGACACTGTATGAACTGTCGGGACTGTACAGTCATCATATTTTTGCATGTTTGGAAAAATGAACAGATCACAATATCTGGAGCATACAACGTCTGTTTGATCCTGTTCAAGTTGTGTTGGGTTCGTATATACAAGGACTATGCACATGTCTATTTTGAATCCATTCTGAGAACTTTGATTTTTAGGCCTTTCTAAGCCCTATCAAGCTCCTAGATCCAATTCTAGATCAATCATCTTGCGAACAATTGACCAAAATACGCAAAATCGAGGGGTCTGTGCTTGAGCCAACCCAAAATAAATGGTTGAGTTTTCATGGCTAACGGTGAACCAGAAACTAAGTGCTCAAAGAGATGCTACCATGAATTTCACCTCAAGCTTTGATTAAACACCCAGAACCAAAGGACGAAAACTCAAAACCCACTTTGTTTCCTAAAGCCTACTCTTTGGTCATGAAGGACCATCCTGAAGATGAAATGAATGTGATCACTGATGGATAGGATAAAGAGATGATCATTTCATAGCAAGGATGCTAGCCATGTCACATGTCGACAAGATAGTGACAAAACAACTCATTACAACATTCAGATTATATGGTGGGGCAAAAATACATAACCAAAAATCACAAAGGATAAGAAATGCATCAGACTTTGAAAAATTGTTTAATAATACAATAAATCACCCATTGATTTGGTTTTAACCTTAGGCTATGAAAGTTTTGTAAAATTTTAACATGATTGCATATTTACCATTGAAACGTAGCCCAAGTGCTTTGTGATTTTAGGTTTTCCAAAAGTTTGTTTGATTGCACAAGGTGAAAAACCTTTAGATTTCAGTCAATGTCCTTGTAAAAAAAATTCAATTTCATACTTTCAAGTCATAAAATTGAAATGGGTAAACGCATTAGCTATTAATGAAATAAAATCAAAACAATTGATCGACAAAAGTAATCACCCAAAAACAATCAATTATGTTGTATATACAAATTAGGCAACGGGTAAGAAATTTTCTCTTTGCAATTTTTGTGTTTCAAAAATCGACGAAGAGAGAAGATAATTTGGCTACCAACAAGTACCTCGCCAGGTGGAGATATTTTCTAGTAGAGGATGCCACATGGGAAGGTGACCAGATCTTGCAACATCCTAACTTGAAGTTTCTTGAGGACAAGCAATCTCGGGAAGGGAGGAATGTAATGTCCCTTTCCAAAAAATAGTTATGGGAGATTGACGTAATAGCCTAAGTGATTCCCATAGGATATAGCCAGTGGAGGAAAAGGGAATTAATTAATTATTTAATGTCATCAGAGTGGGAAAGTAATATTTTTAAAGGGTGACATTGAGTAATTAGGAAAAAAATTGTTTTAAGTGACTTTGAGTTAATAAAGTCTCTTTAATTTATTGAAAGGGTAAAAGGGTTGGAAAAGGCTCAACGAGGAAATAAAAGGAGAATGAGGGCACCCTCTCTCATTATGCATTTGTTATTTTCTAAAAACAAAATTGAGAGAGCTCTTGTGGCTTTGGATCTTGGGATGAAAAACCCTAGAGAATTTTGGAAGATTTCTTTCGATGGTGAGACCATCCACCCTAGTTGGTCGAAGGGAGGAGATCACTCAGATCTACTCATTGCACTTCATTGTGACAGATTTTATCATCTTAGCAATGAAGTTTTATTATTGTGGCTGAGTTCTTTTCATTTGGCAGCTGAGTTTTTTGGTTTGTGGCTGATTTTTTACTATAAAAGGGGGATCGAGTTGTCTTGAGGAGGTTGGGTTCTCATTGTGGAGGACCAATATGCTTGTGGTTGCTTTATTTTCCCAAGAGGGCCAAGTTACCTTGTTTTTGGGTCATATCTTCACTTGGAGGCCTAAATCTTCATTGTTGGATCAATGCTTTATTACTTGTGGCTAAAGCTTACTTTGGGAGGCTGAATCTCCTCTTGTGGGCTGAATTCCCAGCTGTGGTGGTCGTATTCTCTCAGCATGGACTGATTCTAGTTTATGGGGAGGCACATTCTTCGACCTGGGTCAACTCCTTTGTGGACAGACTATTATTGTTAGAAGAAGGGTTGCTTTTCGTATTGTATGAGTCGATTTACCTTGCAGCAGAACCATATAATTGGTGGAGGTTATTTGCTGACTGTATTTTCTTGTGGAGGAGTTTTTCTTACCATTGTGATCACTCAGCTATAACATCTCAGACTTTATTAAATAAAAACCAACTCTTGTGTGATATTTCCTAACTGTTATATCATTTTTGTTTAAGATACTCTATAGGTACTTGGTTGTGATGTTTGCATGCTCAATAAACACTTAAAGGAGTGTTGGAAACCTCAATCAACCATTGAAAATTCATGTGAGAAAAACCACAAATAAAACACTAAGTTATTACAGCAAAAAAGGACATACAACCTAAGTGTTTGATGAAAGTCATCACACAAAAACACTTATAAATTTCTACAACAATCAGAAAAAAATTGTGACGGTAGTTGGTAGGTTCCTTACATTTTGTATGGTAGTTAAGTGATAAATGTTATGGCATAATGCAACTAGGTACATGGGAAACCATGTGAATTACTCAAGAAAAGATGTAAGTTAGAGCTAAGATATTTTGGTGGTGATGGGTTGATAAAAAAAATTGAAGGATATATATGGAGTGGAATGTCTCACATAAATGGATAGATAAGCACCTCTATATGAAACATACTAGGAGTAATTGGTAGGAAAAGTGAGTGAAAAATGTCAAACATAGTATGAGAGTAGTTATCAGGAAGATTTAGCATTACATGATTCAACTGCATGCTAGAAAAATGAGTGCAACCATAGTAACGACTATGAAAAGGTTAACTTATACATGCATATTCATCGGATTATGGCACAACAAATAATTAAGTAAATCAAACAAACAAAAAATTAATTTAGAAAGGATTCATAGAAAAGTACAGTTCATGGCATGTTAATTACCACATAAAACTATAAAAACAAGAAATATCTAACTTTGAGAGAGAACTAGAGGTACCTCCACAACGGATTTTAATACAATATAAAAAGATAAAATATCTCCTTTTTATATTGTCTTAAAATATTAGAAGAGGATTTGGATTTAGAGAGAGTTTGGTGGTGGAGATATGTTAGGAAGTTGGTCTGACCCTTAAAAATGAAAATATTTATGTGGTTGGCTCTAGAAAATAGAGTTCCAACCTAGGACAATGGAAAAAAGATAAATTGGGTAGGGAAAGATAGATGTATACTTTGCAAAAGTAGTGAAGAAACAATGGATCACATATTTGTGACTTTTCCTTTTTCTAGAATTGTATGGAATGAGGTCATACAAGTCATTGTTGGCAATAAAAAATGGGATAAGTTGACTCTAGTGGATTTTCTTTTAATATATCTAACTAAAAAGGTTATAGTAGCTTATAGGGAACTACCCTATCTATTTACTTGTGATATTTGGTTGGGAAGAAGCACATAAGATAATGTTTGTAATGGAAGACAACATAAGGCCTCCCAAAGAGAAAATTTCTAGATGTTTATTGATGCCAAGCATAGATCAAGAGAATCCATGGGGTTTTTTCGATGGAACTTGTTTAATATCCCACAGGTATTTTTTTTAACCTTTTTGTAATATTTTGTGCAAATACTATGTCAAAGAATTTGCTATTGTAGATATCCTAGTTGTATTGTTGATGTAAGAGTTTTCACAAACAGTTTTGCAACACTATGGAAATGAATGGGCATATGAAAAATAATTAATAGTACTAGAACAATAAAGATAGAATCAACACAAATATATAGAATGAATCCAACTACTCATTTATTTCTTGATTCCGAGCTGATATAAAATGAGTACATAACTCATAGGTTGGTCTTCACATTACAACAACAACAATAGGAGTAATTCCTGACCTCTTGTTTGAGTAAATAGAGTTGGTTGTATATACATAGAAAATACAGTAGTATAACAAGAGTAATATAGGCATGTAGGTGTGATTATATGCAGCAGTGAAATCACCAGTAGAATGGCTTCACACTAACTTTGTTTCTACTGCAACTAGGCAACCCTATGAAGGAGAAATCGACCCCCTTATATAACAACCACATTCTGACAAAAAAAAACATCCTAGCTCTAATAATGTGCCCACCAAACACAAAATTGACCCTTCTGATGAAGAAATTCGACCCCCACAGTATGAACTCGGCCCTCAAGAGAAAACATGACTCAACACTTGAGAAAATGCATCTCAGTTGCAATGTATACACTCCAAACAACCTGTATTTGACCCCTCTATCAAGAGAATTGATCCAATTCTCAAATTGCACCTCCATAAGCATATTCACCTCTGTTTTTGAAAGAAATGCAACCACCTTTTTCAGAACTTGATCCTCTTGGAGAAAAACACCTCTACTCACACAGAATTAGACCATTAAAAGGGAAACTCACCCCAACATGAACCAAACAAACTCGACAACAAATAACTTAGTTGAAAACAATTATCTCAGCCACAATGAAAAAGACTATGTCTCAAATGAAGCATAATAAGAAGATCTAGATGATCTCGTCTCAATGATTGACTACGGTGGATAGTCTCACCATCAAAATCAATCTTAGAAATGTCTACTAGCGTTTTCGTCCCAAGATTACAAAGCCACAAGAGCTCTCTCAACTCAATTTTAGAAATTATCTAGTGAATAATGAGAGAGGGCACCCTCATCTCCCTTTTTATTCTTTTGTTGACCCTTTTGCAACCTTTTTTCCTTCTAATAAGTTTAAGTGACTTTTTGTTATCTCAATAGTCACTTAGGATCCTTTTTAACTATGTACTTAATGTTACCTTTTAAAAAAATAATTTAATTCCTGCTTCGATGACATTAAAATAATAATTACTTCCCTTTTTCCCCACTGACTATATCCTATGGGAATCATTTAGGCTATTTCATCAATCTCCCAGAGAACTCACTTGGAAAGAGACATTACATTCTTCCCTTCCTGAGATTGCTTGTCCTCAAGCAACTACAAATTTGGATGCTGCAATATATGGTAATTTTCCCATGTGGCATCCTTTGTTGGTAAATATTTCCATCTGACGAGGTATTCTTAGATCACCCTTTTCCACAATATTCTCTCTTGAACCTCTAATACCTCCTCGGGAATCAACACTAGCTATCCCTCATCATCCAAGGGAGGAAACTCTACTAAAGTAGTGCCATGTTATCCCAATTCCCTTCTCATGCATGAAACATGAAACATATTGTGAATTTTGTTTCCCTCCAACAACTCTAGCTCATAATCCACCTCACTAACCCTCCCTATAACCCTGTGGGGCCTATAAAAACATGTCTTGAGCTTCTCTGCATCACTTTTCTTCAATGAATACTGTCTGCATGGTTGTAGCCTCAAGAATACCAAGTCTCCCACTTTGAACATGCACTCGACCTTGTGCCTATCCACATAAATATTATGTTGGTTCTAGGTCATTTGTAGGTTGTCCTTGAGAGCCTTGAGGATGTCCTTGCTCTCCTGGATCCAATCCTTGTCTTTTGGAGTTATGTTATCCCCAAATTCCAAGTCAACAAAAAAAGGACCATCATAACCATATAATGCTCGAAACGGTGTCATACTAATGGGCCTATGATAAGTGGTGTTATAGCAGTGTTCCCCCAAATGTAACCACATAATCCATGCATTCTACTGCCCAGAAACATAGTTTCATAAGTATCCTTCCATCCATTTGTTCACAATCTCTATCTGCCTATCAGTCTAAGGGTGGTAACTAGTGTTGGGAGTCAATTTTGTTCCAGCCAACCTAAACATCTCCCACCAAAATGCACTAAGAAACTTGTTGTCCCTGTCACTAAAAATATACCTCAACAACCCATGGAGTCTGAATATCTCCCTAAAGAATAGATCTTCTACCTATTCTACCTTATATTCAGAGGATATGAAAAATAAATGTGAAAATTTGGTCAATCGATCAACCACCACATATATATAATCTTTTCCTTGCACCCTCAGTAACCCTGTGTTGAAATCCATAGATATGCTCTACTACTTCTTATCTGGTATGGGAAATGGTTGTAGTAATCCAGCAATATGGGTCTTCTCTGACTTGTTCTGCTAATAAGTCATACACTCTCTCACATGCCTCAATACAACATATTTGAGGCCCTTCCAAGTGAACCTCTCCCTAATATGTCTATAAGTTTTTAAGTATCTCGGATGTCCTGCCAATGGTGTATCATGCATGGCCTCCAGAATTTTCTCCTTCATAGTAGATTCTGGGACTAGGTATATGTGGTCTTTATAGTAGATGATGGCATCCACCACTTTGTACCTGTCATCATGCACACTGCGATCCATCAACTCACAAGAAAATTGATTTTTTGAATACTCCACCAAGATATGAGATTTCCAATTAGACGGAATCTCTATAAGTGAAAATATCTCCGACTTCCTAAAGAGTGCATATGCAACTGCATTCTTCTTTCCTTTAACATACTCAATGTCAAAATCATATGCCTTCAATTTTCTAACCCATTTCTACTTCCTTTCATTCAAGTCCTTTTTCCCCAAGAAGTGCCTCAAGTTGTTGTAGTCTATCTTAACCACAAATTTTCGACCCATCAGGGTTACTTCAACCTCTACCCATTTCAGAGAAGAAATGGGATAGAATCTCCATGGACTTCATCATAGGACTACCTAGGGTGCAAGGTAGGGACTGTATTTTTGTGGTGGTCGATAGATTGACCAAGTTTGTGCACTTCTTTGTGATACCCACTGAGTATAAAGACACCCAAGTGGTAGATTTATTCTTCAAAGAGATCTTCAGACTACATGGGTTTCCTAGGAAGATAGTCAGTGACAGAGATGGATGCTTCATTAGTGCGTTTTGGCAGGAATTGTTCACGATGGTGGGAAAAGAGTTGGCTACGAGTGCTATTTACCATCCACAGACCGGCGAGCATACAAAGATACTCAATACATGGGTGGAAGGGTACCTGAGGAACTGTGTAGGGGGACAAGAACTCATGTGGGTAAAGTGGCTCCATATGGGAGAGTACCACTATAACATGACATATCATATGTCCATTAGGATGACACCACTTAGAGACTTGTATGGGTAAGACACACCCTCATTCATGGAGACAATGTTTGGGGCCAACAAGTCTTCTAGAGCCAAATATTGGATAGAGGAGAGTCAGGAGATTCTCAAAATCTTGAAGGAAATCTACAGACAACACAGAATCAACAAAAACTATATGCATACCGATAGAGAGTAGTGCACAACTTTGAGGTTGGGGATTTGATATTTATGATATTACATCTGTACAGGTAGTCTTCTTTGAAGAAAAGCGCAGCGAAAAAACTGAAACCCAGGTTCTATGGACCTTACTGAATCACCTAGAGAGTTGGTAAGGTGGCCTACGTGCTAGAGCTACCAGAGGCTTTTAAGATCCACAATTTGTTCCATGTTTCTTGACTCAAGAAGGTAGTGGGACAATATGTTACTACTTTGGAGGAGTTTTCACCATTGGACGAGGAGGGTCAGTTGGAGTTGGTGTTAGAGGAGGTTCTGGAGCACAAGGAGCACAGGTTGAGGAGTTGGATTATCAGGGAGTGCCTAGTCAAATGAAGGGGACTTCCATTTGAGGATTCTACATGGGAGGGAGATCAGATCTTACAACACCCTAGATTGATGTTTCCTAAGGACAAACAATCTCGGGAAGGGAGGATTGCAATGTCCCTTTTCCATTGACGACTCTAGGAAGAGTGGCTAAGTAGCCTATATTGGTTCATGTAGGCTATAGTTGAAAGAAAAGGGAATAAAATAATTATTTAATGTCATTTACCAGAAAATCCTAAGTTGAAAGTGACATTAAGTAATAAAAGAAGAAAAAAAGGTGTCTAAGTGACTCAAGTGATTATTAAATCAAAACTTAGGTAAAAGTCACTTAACTAATAAAGTGAATGAGAAATTAGATGAGGAGGGATATAAAAGGAGAAAAGTTGACTTATTTCCTCATTATGCACATTATGAATTGGAAATTAGAACCCAGAGAGGAGTTTAACATCCCCCTTTTACTTAGGGATTCAAGTTTATACCAATAAATTGTTAAACAATAAATATGTTGATCTTTCTTATTTAAGTAAACAAATTTTTTTCTTCAGTTCTAGATGTGGGTGTGTAAATATGCATATATATTTATCTTTTACTCAAAAAAAGATAACAGAAATTAAGAGTTTACAGTGAATAATAGTAAAGAGTAATAACAGTGAAATACCTCTTGAGGAAGGAGGTTGTCCTGCTGCAACTGCTTGCCTAAACCTTCCTAAAAACTACCTTCCTGAAACTGTTTCCTCCCAGCTAGCTAGGAACATAGTCTCTCTAGCTCCCTAGCTCTAGGAAATTAGATTTCCTAGCCCCTGAGCCCAAAACGCCTCCAATATTTTCCTCCAATTCACCTTCTCAAATATCTCTTCCTCTTCTCTACCAAATGCCCCTCCCTAATGCACCCAAACCCCTTCCTTACCCCCCTCCATCCAGCTACTCCCTACCCCCTCATAAATTTTCCATCTACCTTATCTTTGTCATTAATTCTTTACCCTCCCTTAATAAAATAAAATAATAATTATTTTTATTGTTGCATTACTAAATTTAAAAGATAATAAAAAATATTCCATCAACTCAATTATTAATTGACTTAAATTAAAATAAATTAATCATAATAATTAAAGTAATTAATTGGGTGTTACATACACCCACCCTTCAAGAAAATTCATCCTAAATTTATTGTAACTTACAATACAAGGATAGCAATAACATGATTCATACATCTCAATCAGATACACACATCATCAACTTAAACATTCATAAATACTAGTATACATGTGCAAGGCATGTATGTGTAGCTAGCACGTACATGACTCTCACATGTACTAATGACAATAATTATCACATCTAATGCAATTCTTGTATGCTTCCAATCTAGTCAACAATGTTATTCATTTCATAAAGAACTGTAAACTAATTAATATACTTGCAGAATCCTTCCATTATAATAATTTAACACAAGCGACATTCACTTAGATAATTGTAGTTTAGTTAAGATTTTTTTTTAAAGGAAATCAAGCAGTTCTGCTATAAGATTAGAAACTCTACACACTCTCAACTAATCCTAATCATCCTTCCTCCCTAACCTATTTCCATATTACATCCCTATCTTTCCTCTATTGGAATATCCTGGAGCGTCAACTATATTGACCTAACTCTAGATAGAACCCGGAAGAGGAAGTGTCAACTACCTTGACCAAGCTTCCCCAACATGTAAATGGAAGTCAACATCACATGTCTATGGGAGCATGATTTAACACCGTCCTCCAATGACTCTAGGTTTCATAGGATACATGGTGGTAAATTCCTCCACCCCTCCTGATAGAACTAGGGTTAGAACCATATTATGGACCATACAGTAGAACTGTGTTGTTGGGATTTTGTCATCGTATATCCAGTTTCAAGCAGTCTCTCTACCTGAAAAACCTATACTTTACCACATATCATAGCAATGCATTTGAACCAACATAATTTCACATACAAAGATTCATACCATATTGTTTCTTGGTCGATGTTCTCGACATCAACCCTTTATTACAATTATCCCTTGGCTATTTTAAATCCCATTAATCCACAGATTAGTTTATAACAAAAACTCATACATATCCATACATTGTTATCATGTAAATGGATTTAATCATATCATTAACTCGGTATCCACGTACCAACAGATCCTGAGCTATACTTGTCCCACTAGACCTTAACTTGGTCTACCAAATGATTCCTAAGCTTTCAGACCCTACGGTCCAATATGCATAATTTTTCAACCATGATGGTTCCTGCATCTGAGACGTGCAATTCCTTCCAATTTAGTTTGTGAGATTCGTCAGAATTATACTGACGCAGAATAGATACATGAAAAACATTATGGCTTTTATGTAAGTGGGATGGAAGTACAAGGAGATAGGCAATGGGTCCAATTCTCTCTTGGATTTTAAACAATCCTATAAATCGAGGTGACAACTTTGTCCCTTTCCCAAACCTAATGTTACTCTTATTAGGAATTATATGAATGAAAGCTTGATCTCCAACCTTATAACTTTGATCAGTCCTATGTGCATCAACATAACTTTTCTATATATCTTATGCTTCATTTAATTGTTGTCTAATCTGAATCACTTATTCCTCCATATCTTAAATCAATTATGGCCCTACTGCCACTTGGTCTTCTAACCTTTCCCAACACAACAGTGTCTTGCATGATCTTGCATACGGAGATTCATAGGGTGGCATTCCAATTGAGTTGTAAAAACTGTCATTGTAGGCAAACTCTACCAAAGGTAGGTACTTCTCCCAATGGGCTTAATTATCCATAACATACATCCTAAGCATTTCCTCCATAACCTGATTTACTCTCTCAGTTTTCCCATCCATTTCGGGATGATATGTTGTGCTCAAGTTCAAATGAGTCCCCAACGCTGACTGAAAACTTGTCCAAAAACTAGAGGTAAATCGAGATTCCTTATCTAAAATGATCTTCTTGGGTAACCCATGCAGATGGATAACTTCACTTATAAAAACATGTGCCACACCAGTGACATCGTAAGTGTCTCTAAATGGAATAAAATGAGAAGTCTTGGTCAATTTATTAACTATAACAAGAATGAAATTATGCCTCAATGATGTGAGTGGCAATCCCACAACAAAATCCATAGAAAATAATTCCCACTTGGACATAGGAACATCATGTGGTTGTAGGAGACATGTCGGGTGGTGATGATCATCCTTCACTTGTTACACTCGAGGCACTTGGAGATGAAATGGACTACATCACACTTCATGCCTACCTAGAAGAAAATCTTCTTCATATCAATGTACATTTAAATACCTTATCTCTTGATGCATCCCACTCTAGAGGATTGAAATATCCTTTCAATACCAACTATCTCCAAGAAGTTTCCCCAACACTCACTCGCTCAGATTAACATTTAAGAGCACCAAGGAGAAGATACATGGTCTCTTGCTCAGGGCATTCACTACCACATTCTCCTTTCCCTTGATGTACAAAATTCCAAAATCGTACTCACTCCATCACCTCTACTTGGCATTGAGATCCCTTTGAGCGAAGAGATGAATTAAGCTTTCATGGTCTGTTTTGAGCTTAAATCTTCGCCCCAATAGATAATGCCTCCAAATCTTCAAAGATAGCATTACAACTGCCAAATATAAATCATGAGTAGCGTAAAGTTCCTCATGTTGCTTCAACTTTCTTGATGCATATGATATCACTCCCTCATCTTGCATTAGCACCACCCCCAATTCTTGCTTCGAGGCATCTGTGCAGACGATGAAGTCATTCTCCATATCTGGCACTCATAGAATTGGTGCATTGGTTAGTAACCTCTTAAGCTCGATGAATGTAATACCGCATTTCTCTGTCCATTCATACTTGACCCCCTTGTGCTGCAAGGTGGTGAAGAGTTTCTCTATATTAGAGAAGCCTTCCAAAAACCTTTGATAAAAACCTGTTAGCCCCATGAATATTCTCACCTCATGAGCATTTTTTGGCATTGGCCAATCCATAATGGCCTTCACCTTTTTCAGGTCCACCGAAATTCCCTCACTGGAAATGATATGACATAAATAGTGAATCTCTTTTTGGAAGAGAGAACACTTCGACAACTTGCCATACAACTTGTTATCTCTAAGTCATAACAACACTACTCGCAAGTGTTCCTCGTGTTCTCTCTCATTCTTGGAATAAATGAGGATATCATCAAGAAAGACCTGTACAAAGCATTCTAAGTACCTTCAGAATACACCATTCATGAGGCTCATGAATATTGTTGGTGCGTTGGTCAAACCAAAAGGGACTACAATGAACTCGTAATGCCTGAACCGACTTCAAAAGGTCCTTTTAGGAATATCGCCTTCCTTAATCCTTAACTGGTGATACCCTGATCGCAGATCAATTTTGGAGAATATCGTTGCTTCTTTCATCTGATCAAAGAGATCATCTATCCGTGTTATTGGGTACCTATTCTTCAATTTAGCATGGTTCAAGTCCCTGTAATCTATGCGCAGTCATAAGGAACCATCCTTCTTCTTGAAAAAAATTACTAGTGCACTCCAAGGTGAAACATTAGGCCTTATCAACCCTAAGTCAAGTAGTTCCTTCAATTGCACCTGCAACTTACGAAGTTCTGGCGCTATCATCCTATATGGTGTCTTGGAAATTGGTTCCGCATAAATTTTTAACTCGATGGAAAAATCAAGCTCCCTTTCAGGAGGTAATCCTGGAAACTCTTTTGGAAAAACATCCTTAAATTTCGATAAAATTGGATATTGATCTATAGAGGGTCATTTTCCTTCATTGACTTCTTCCACTACATATAATTGAAAACCTTGCCTCATGCAATGCTTAACCTTCATTGTTGAGATAAAGCGTAAACAAACTTTCCTTTGTATACCGTGTATCTCTACTGACCTTCCTTCATCATCAACACAAAGCACCCTCTTCGCGAAACAATATACCATAGCTCGATGGGATTCTAACCAGTCCATCCTAATGATTAGGTCATACATCCCTAGAGCAGTGACGTACACCATAAACCTAGTAGTACACACTCCCAGGTCTACTAGAAAACTATCAACGCTAGGTCCTACCACTTGTTTCTCCCCCAAATCCATATCGACTTGCTTAAATTCATCATGCTCGTAGGCTTCCAACCCACACTTTTATAATGCACAAGGTGAAATGAAACTGTCTATAGCACCAGAATCAAAAAACAAATTTGCATTGACATGATTTAGCATACCTGATGACTTCACCATCATGGATTGATGTTCTTCCTGGCAATTATTGACCGTTGCATAAATCTGGTGTCTAATACTCGCTCTTCCCATTGGGGCCTTTCCTTCTCTATGCACAAATCCGGATTGTGACTCTAGACAACCATGTTGGTAATGGGGTCCTCCACACCACCAACAAGTAACACGAGATGGAGCCTACACAATGTCCTGTGAGGGCCTCTGCAATGAGTTCCTTCCCCTGGAGCCCCTGGCCCTACTAGTTTCTCCCCAATAATTTCTTGGACCTTCTTGCATTGTGGGTGATGAGTGAGATTTTTTACTTGATGCCATTGAAATACATGCCTCAACTGTTCTAGGTGCAGATCTATTCCCATAAGGAGGTGGTCTAGAGCTTCCTCCCCAGGAGAAGGTCCTAGGGGCCTTCCCCACGAATCCATTCTGTTGTGGAATAGTTGATATCATTCTTCCATTTATACTCATATGCTCTTCTTCATAACGAGCACTTTTGACTGCTTCGGCCACTAACGACAGTTTCCACATCTATACCATGGCCCTTATCTTAGGGTTTAACTCGTACACAAAATGTTATGCATGTCATTGATCGGTATCCATGTATGAGACGTACTTTACTAACTCCATGGAACTTATTTCATACCCTTCCATAGTTTTGTTTCCCTGAATTAGAGCATGAAATGCTCTTACTTATTGTTCCTCTTAATAAGTCGGAAAATGCTTTCTCTGAAACCTTTCCTCGAAAATTTCCCAAGAGACGGTGTCTGGAGTAAGGTGCAACTTCCACTCCATATTACTCCACCAATTCAAGGCACTGTCACTCAACTGAAATATCACTATCTTTTCTTTTGACGTGGAAACATAGTCTCTCGAGCCAAAACATCTCGTCATTCCCTCCAGCCATGCCTCTGCATGTTCACTTGCATGTCCCCCGGCAAAATATGGAAGTTTGATTTTTTGTAGTGATCTAGTGATGTCCCTTGATGGAGGCCCTCCCTCTGAGTCCCTCAATGCTTTAGGGTTACCCACTCCAGATGGTGGGAGTTCCACTTCGACATCTACCAACTGGCATCCCTTTAATGTCTCATTAATAGCCTCCAAGGGGCACAAACTGAGAGCTAGCTCAGGTGATGGTGGTGGCGATACCGGTATCAGTGGTCCTTGCAACGATGCCCCTGACCTCGATTTCCTTGAGTCCTAACCATCTTTCCTGACTGAATCTGCATTCGACCAAAGTTTATTAGTAAAGGGTTTAAGGCACTCAATGTTTTATTCAACTTATACTTACAACATAAGGTTTAGGCGTAAGTTTCTGTATACTTGTTTGAAAACAGACATTACTCCCATAAGGTAAGTGACTAAAGGT
>JASDQU010372914.1:98356-109049 GCA_032191745.1 Picea mariana
GAATGTTGGGTATGTGTTATATTCTTTGCACGACTACCGCTAGTGTATGCTACATTGCACCGGGCACGCAGGGGGGTTTGAGGGGGGGTTATAGGGGGGCTGATAGCCCCCCTGCGTGAGGGTTCAGGGGTTCGGTAAATATGTTGCATTTTTCCTCGTTTTTCATGTCACCACGATTTTCGTGTCCATTGTTGGGTGGTTTTTTGGCACATGGTTTTTGCCGATGGTTTTATATTTCCGATTAAGGAATTAGGGTTGTTGACTAATCCAGGTCATTGGGTTAGGGTTTTGGATGTCGATGGCTCCTATATGTATATTGTATTGTAAACAATGTATCACTATGAATGAATATAGAATATGTTGGTTTTCCCGGTTTGGGTTTCCAGGGGAAAAATATCTGTGTAATTTGTGTATTTTCCATTGTATATTTTTTGTTTTTTACTGAAAATCTATTTGCAATAAATATTGTACAAGGTTAAAATCTACAAAACTACTATTTGATCAAATATTGAAACATGCCTAGGGAGGCACAGCGGGGTAACATGTAGTCGCAAAACATGGATTTTATCGAGAAAGTGGGGAAACTAAACATTCCCTATTTTGATGGTTCTATTAAATGTCCAGCTGAGACATGGGTGAAAAAGCTTGACACATAGTTCAAGATTAATCAGATGATAGAGTTGAAGGTGATAAGCTTTGCTACATTACATTTGGAGGGGGAAGCCCATGAGTGGTGGTATCAAGGATTAGTGACTTTGGGTCACAATCGCATCACATCCTACCTATATTTCACTGAGATACTGATGGAGAGGTTTGATTGGAGGGATCCAGAGCTCCACTTTAGAGACTTGACACAACTATGATAGATTGGATCAGTAGAGTCCTTCATTACAGAGTTCCAGAGAAAGTCCATAGCCGTGACTGATATTTCTGAGCATGGATTAGTTATGCTCTTTATTAAGGGGTTGACTTAACCATTTAGAGGTTGGGTGAAATCCTTCAAACCTCGCACCCTTCAGGATTCCATTACATGCACCAACAATATGGGAGAAGCAGTGCAAAAAACAAAAACCTTTTCAAAACCCTTTGGTCCACACAAATACAAGGATCAAACACCCCCTCAAAGGGATTGGAAAGGAAAAGAAAAACTGGATGATGAGACCAGGCGTGAGATTATGAGGAATAATTTTTGCTTCACTTGCAGATATCTGTGGGTTATAGGACACATATGCATGGGAAAGGGATAGATCCACTACATTGAGGTGGAATCAGAAAGTGATGAGGAGGAGTAGGAGATCAGACCCACACTAGACAATGATTCCTCCATTTCAGAGGAGGAGAATGCATATGAGGAGGGACAACCTCTAAAGAAACTCCAACTATAGGTAGGACTGCAGTGAGGTCGGAAGGAAAAACCACGAGTACCAACGAAGGGTGGATTCATAGAAACCCTTTCGGGAGTACCTAGATATGATAGCATTAGACTCAAGGGACTCATTCAGGGACAACGTGTCACAACACTAGTGGATGGTGGGGAACCCCATAATTTTATAGTTGCAACATTAGTAGCCAGGAGAGGGTTACAGACTGAGGAGTTTGAGGGATTCACTGTGGAAGTGGAAGATGGATACACCATGACTTTCTTGGATAGGGTACCAGATCTGGAAGTTAAACTAGATAACTACACCATGACATACACCTTCTATGTAGTTGACTTATTAGAGACTAATGCAGTATTGGGCGTTCAATGGTTGTACTCACTAGGTGAGATTGGGTTCGATTATCAGACCGTGATGATGAGATTCAAAGGTAAAAAGGGTCAATGGTGGTATTGAGGGGCATGTTATTTGGAGCACCCACAACAATGTCGACAAAGAGGATGGAGAGTATTTTCAAAAATGGGGATGTGGCATATGCTACCGAGTGTTTAATTACCACCAAAAGGGATTCAAATGGCAGAAAACATTATCATCCAGAGATCAGGGCACTTTTGAGTCAATATGAGATGGTATTTGGGAAAATACCACTATGGTGACCACCATATAGAAGATTTGAACACACTATTGAGTTAGAGGCGATGGAGACACCAGTGATCACTGCACCCTACAGAAATCCTAAGAGATTCAAGGATGAGATTGAGAAATCAATCAAGGACTTGCTTGAGATGGGGCACATCAGGCCCATCACTAGTCTATTTTCTTCGTTCTTAGTATTAGTCCTGAAGAAGGATGGCATGTTGAGGATGTACACAGACTATCGTGCACTCAACAAGAATACCATAAAAACAGGTACCCCATTCCGTGCATAGATGCGTTGATAGATGAACTACATGGGGAGGTTTTTTTCACTAATATATATCTTTGCTTCGGTTACCATCAGATCAACATCGGAGAGAAAGATATTGAGAAGACAACTTTTAGATTCCATTTTGGGAATTTCGAGTTCTTGGTCATGCCCTTTGGGTTGACCAATGCACCAGTGACCTTCTAGTCTTGCATGAACCACATTTTCAGGGGATAGTTGCAGAAGTATCTTTTGATCTTCTTCGACGACATCCTAATATACAATAGGACTTGGGAAGAGAATCTAGCACACTTAGATAAGGTTATGACCATTATGCAATCACAATCCTTATATGCCAAAAAATCCAAGTGTGAGTTCAGAATGAGAGAGATTTTGGACCTAGGCCACATTATCAATGACCAGGGGGTGTAGGTACATCAAGAAAGTATCAGGGCCATTCTGGATTGGCCAATACCCAAGAACATCATGGAGTTGAGGATATTATTTTGGTTATGAAGTTACTATAGGAGGTTCATGAAAGGGTTATCATAGTTAGGGGCATAGCTCATGGATTTGACAAAGAAAGGGGCTTTCCACTGGACTGAGGCATCACCGTGCACTTTTGAGAAAATGAAAGAGATCATGAGCACATGCCCAGTTCTATCACTTCCCAATTTTTTACAGCTCTTTGTCTTGGAGTGTAACACATAAGTAGAGGGTATTGGAGAAGTATTGATGTAGGGAGGTCACCCCATAGTCCTTGAGAGAAGGAAGCCCAGTCAGTCAGAGAGGCTCTATCCTATCTACGACAAAGAAATGTTGGCTATCATGCACGTCTTAACAAAGTTTAGAAAATACTTAGTGGGTAGAAGATTCGTGGTGAAAATTTATCACAATAGCCTGAAGTATTTCTTTGATCAGAAAGACCTCAGTGAGAGACAACAAAAATGGGTTTCCAAGGTCCAAGCCTTTGACTTGGACATTGAGTATAATAAAGGAAAGAGGAATGTCATAGAAAATGCCTTATGTAGGGGGGCAGTGAGTTGTGCGTTGATGGACATATCTACGGATTGGAAGGCACAATTGTTGGTAGAATACTCCAAAAACAAATTATCTTGTGAGGTGATGGATGGGCAAGTGGCAGATGAGAGATATCAAGTAATGGATGATGTCATCTTCTACAAGGATAGGCTCTACTTAGTTCTAGAATCTACACTAAAGGAAAATATTTTGAAGGCCAGTCATGATTTACCCCTGAGAGGACATTTTCCAGTCATGATTTGCCAATGATCACAGTGAGAGCACAAGAAGATTCAGGAACACAAGAAGAATTGAAGACTTCTGGGTTCAGCAAGGAAAAGTTGCACATAGGAAAGAAGTTGTTGCAATTTTTGTGGCAACTAGTATGGTTACAACTTGTTGAGTCAGCCAGAGGAAAGAATGCTTGCATGTTTGCAAGTGTTGTTGGTGATGTTGTTGCATAAGGAGTGAAGCAACAGAGAGATGAAGTGTTGGTTATAAGTTTGATAAAAGAAGCATGAAATATTCTACTGCCATCAGAAATTCAGGTAGTATAAAATTTACTAATGGCAGTCATGTAGGTATGAGTTTTATTACTCTTTTTTCATAATTGCTGAAAGGAAATTTAGGTAAGAATTTCCTCAGCCAAAGTTATTATATAAAATCACATGATTATATTATTGAATGCATACCACTGGATGTGGTAAAGGCTGGAGGCCTGTATTAATTCAAATCTTTTTAGCTTCTAAATGCACACACTGACATAGTAGAATGTCATGTTAATTTGGTTATGGGGTAATAACCAAAGAAAATTAAAATATAAGAACTTGTTATAGGAATGAATGCCAGTAAGTTAGTCATGTATGAGACCAAGACCTGGTTGGATATGGAAAGGTACATACATGGAAAGGTTATGAGCCACATAGGTACTAAAATCTTCCTACTTTTAAATAAAACTTGGGCTACAACCTTTTTGCTAACACTAATGAACACCACAAAATTATATTCTTGGTGTAGTGTTCGGGTCGAAAAGGAAGGCATCCAATTAATTGGGAAGACAATAGGAAGTGTGTGGAGNGAAAAGCATTAGGTAATTCAATGCAAGGTGCACTAAATAAGTATGCATTGAGAATTGCACTCATGCATAGTAAGTGATAGAATTGTATACTTAAATGCACTTTGTTGAATGCATTTTGTGAGTGCATGTATATATGTTTTGGGCAATCAAAACATTATACTTCTGGCTGAAATGTTGCTAAATCATGAAGTTGAGAAGATTTCAGGAACTGCTAAACATTGCAACAAGAAAGTTGCAAGCCAGGTAGTCACAGGAATAGAGACTACAAAAAAATTTATGTTCAGAAAATTGAAATAATAAACTTACTGTTATTAATTATGAACATGCATATGCATAGAATCATGAGTCATTCTATTTGGTTAAATTGTTTGGTAATTGTGATTGAATTGCTAGGTGTAGGCAATTCTAAGATCGTTGCATAAGGTGTTGTACATGTTGAATTATGATGTACAGAAAATACTGACAAATGTTGGTTGTATGCAAGATGAAGGATTGCAGGAAAAATTGTATGTAGTTTGGCGTCTGTGGAAAACCACAAGGATGGATTCATTCATAATATGGAAAAAGCCAAGATGAATTATGAAATAGAATTTCATGTTTTGGGAAAAAAAAAAGTTGAATTCCCTTTTGAACTAATTGGAGTTCCTAAATGAATTATGTTATGTTTTCTCATGATAATTGCATGTGGGTGATGCAGATGAGATGATGTTGACTAAATTTAGAATGTTAACTACAAAGAGTGGGGAAGATGTTGATTGGAGACCTCTGAGGGAAGTCGTAACTCCTCGAGCCACGGTGCTCTAAGACTTTCGGTCTAGTCTATTGTTGAAGCCCAAGGAAAGGGAGGTGTAATAGTCGATGGACTGTGTGACAATGAAGGTGCACACTCTTGGGATGGGAAAGTCATGTGGGGAAGAGAGACCGTTGGTTGGAATGTTGTTGGGGTTTGGTACCCTGGCCTAGACCATGTTGATATGGAAGTCTTCTCAATCAAAATATAAGTATCAATTTTATATTCATTGTATGCTATGTATCTCGTAATTTGTATACAGGTTATAATGTTATTAGAATTGCCTATATATATATTGCATGTATGTTCTAATGTTGCTTCCGAATGAATAGGTGTACCAGCAGAGTGTTTACGTCTATGGATTCATAGCACTGTTGAGAGTTTATCAATGGATGGAACATCGTGGATCTACAGCCATTCGGTGATTTCAATGAGGTTTAATTGAAGCATGTAACAAGGAAAAATAAGTTGAATGATTTCTTGAAGCAACTCCAGGGAATAGAGCAATTGAGTTTCAGCTGCAATATGGATACCAGAATTGGTGCTTGAAAGTAAATTTGGACAATGGGCTTCCAATAGCTAAAGCTTGGAGCTTTTTGAAGAATTTTTTAATTATATATGTATAAACAATTTGCACTGAGGACAGTGCAAAAATAAGGGGAGGGGATTGTAATATCCCTCGGTAGAGCCCCAGTTTCAAATATGAATTATAAACATGTTTGTTAGGCTGGTGAGATGAGTTATAATAATCTAGGAGGATTATGTGATGATTAGGCTAGGATCCTAAGTTATTTTGTTAGCTTTAGAGGAATAATATCTTAGTATTATTTTCTGAAAGCGTGGACATATTATGTTTTGTTATCCTAAGTTCTTGGTGGCTAGGGACATGGGCTAAATGGATCACATGCAACTCCAAGAAGAAAAGTGTCGACCTGGGCTCATGCAATTAAAAGCTAAAGCGTCAGCTGTGTTGTGGGGGTGGGGGGGGCTTTCCATTCTCGACCCACTGTCTAACCGTGAACCGGGGCATCCATCACGGATCTCTAGAACCAGTAATCCTGTGAGTCAAATCATGTTGGTAGTTTGTTGGTCATTCGAACATCCTCTACGTGAGTTCATGAGGCCATTCTCCCATCCTCCGTCTGAAACCGAGACCTTAGTGGTCAATATCAGATAACCATGAATCTCTGAAAAGGAGAACGAAAATTTGACCTATGTGATTCTGTGAACCCAATCTATCCTCACCCGCAGAGCCGAGTTCGTACCTGAACCATTTGAGTTGTTTCCTTCTATGGAGAGTCGGATTGTGTCATAACTATTGGTTGTTAAGGCCATGCAATTCTTGGACTGAGTGTGGCTTGCTGTCGTCGATTGTTTCCTATTGAGCATTGATATGTCCTAGTGTTCGACTGTTGTCTTGTTGGGTGCCCATACTCATTTTTCCCTGTTGTCATTGTTGTTGCTATCAACCGTACCTGGTTGTAGCTGAGTCAAAGATTGGCTATCATACCTATGAGAAGCTCTCCCAGGTGAGAGAGTCTGCTGGGAAGTGAGTTCTCCTGGAAGGGAGTCCCGTAGCAGTCACAATACTCTGAGACTTCTAGTCTAGCCTGTTGCTGAAGCCAAAGGTAAGGGAGGTATACTAGTCGATGGAATTGTATCAATGAAGGTGTATCCTCCTGGGGTGGAGCAGGTGTGTGGGGAATGAGGGTATGTGTGTTGTAGGCGTAAGTGGCTCCTGGGATAAAAGATCCTTCATGTTCCTTTGTGCAACTTCCTTGTTTTCCTTGCCAAGCCTAGAATTCCCTTGCCCGATGGAGTTTAGTCCCAACTCGCGGGTGACCTACTTCCGAGAGTGATGAGCAGTGTGGTTTAAGGCTGGGAGTTTCGTGGAAGGTCTACACACATTTGGTGATCTTCTAATAAAAGATACGTACCACTCTTATGTTCATTTACATGCGATGTAATGGTACATATGTTGTAATTGATGAGTATTTCCTGTGTATGTTGTATATGTTGCATGTGTAGGCTTACTGTTATTTATGCATTATTATGTTATATATATGTAGAATAGTCATTCTATGTTTATATGGATGTGTATGTTTTTCTGCAAGTATCTCTGTGTGGCATAGCCCAGTAGTTAAAGGATAAGTTAAGGTTGTGTTGGTAGCATTACCCAATCTTTGGAAGGCCGGGGATGTTACAAAATGGTATCAGAGCCAGGTTCCAACCTTGAGCCTAGATGGGCCATGTTAGTGCAAGCTGAAGTAAGAGTTTCGGAAGGAGTTGTTGTCAAAATGGAAAAAAATCAAATTCTGACCCAAGGTTTCAACGTTGAGCCTGGATGGGCTGGATAAGTGGTCATTGGACCCAAGGTTTCAAGAGGAAATTGTGTCTGGAGGACCAATTTCGAACCTTAGAACCTTCCTCAGTGCCAAGAAGTTACCTTGGTCATGTTACGAAGCTCATGAGGAGTAGCGGTGTCGTAAAACCACGACAGAAGTGGTGTTGGGAGGCAGAGTAATGTGGGACTTAGGATCTGTTCGGGATAAGGAAAATCCTTCACAAACGTCATATCTGGTAGTGTTGTGAGGCAGTTAGCCGTGAATTCCTTTGGAAATCTGCAGAGTAACAGAGTCTATTATGCATCATAGGATCTATTTGAAAGGAAGGGAAATCCCTTACGACCGTCAAATATGGGGAAGGTGTAGAAGGGTTAACCTAGAATCCCTTCGGACTTCATGACTTCAGTGAAGTCTAATGCCAGAAGCAAGAGAAGGGATGAAGCCCGAAGCTCTGAAGTGGATCTACACCATAGATATGGAGAGGAGAGATCGACCGTTGGATCAAGCCAATGTTAAAAGGTCAAACGTAGTAGTGAAGGGAGAAAGCTCCTGAAGAGCCAAAGTAGTGAGTCATGATGACGTCACTTGGATGGATGTGGACACATGGGATGTGTGCCACGTGCCAGTGGGGTTTTGAACCCATAAAAGTTTGAAATGCCATATGGAACGTGATGTGTGACACCCATATGATTAGGCCACGAGTCATTCGTTGGTATTCTGCCACATGGCACTTCACATGAGCATGGTTAGTGGGGTCGAGGTTATGTAACGAAGTTAAGGGTCGGAGGACCCACACTAGCGTTGATCATGATACATCAAGATCAACGACCAAGCGGTATTGCGGGGACCCAAGTTGCATGGGAGTTAATTCTCCAAGGCGGTCCTGCAATCCAAACTGCGGTTTCACCGAGGGGTTACGTGTCAGCATCAAAAGAATTGTGGGATGGAAGGCGGGTTACTCCAAAACAACCATTGCATGCCCCCGCAATTGGAAAACATTAAGTGATGTGCATAATGACGTCACCAAAGGTGATTGGGAATGTTCGGAGATTAATAGTTTGGATGTGCAGATGTGAGATCCTTTGAAGCTCCGAAGACCTGAAGACCCAGAAATCAGATACCTAAGGTTCCATAGTAAGTGTCAGTTGTTGGATGTTGGGTAGATGTCGACTATTGATCCACTCTACTTCATGAGTTCGGTAATCCGGAACTCTGAGATATTGTTGTGTGGTGCTTGGAAATCTTTCGAAGACAAAGGACAAAGGCCTGAGTATGCGCTTATTGAAGTAGCACTTGGTCTATCACGTCCCATGGTCGCGTGGGTTGGGGACTAGGAGAAAGGGGCTAGTGCATGAAAATGATTACAGAGTGGAGAAGAGCTCAGAAAGAAAATGAAATCTGAACGTTTTCTTAAATCAAATTGGTTTGAATGCGTAAACTGGTGAAGTATTGAATAAGTTTCAATTGTCTCTCTTCTTTGAGTTTCGAGTGCATGCAGTTCACATTGTCCACAAGGAGTGTGTTGACAAAGGTAATTTAACCTCATAGAAGATTAGGAGAGATATCGTTGAACCTTCATCAGCAGAAGTTCAAGGACTACACAAGGAGAACTATGTGTTGAGTTCAGAGAGAGATAGAGTCACTGAGAACTCTATAGGGCTCTGCGAGGTGGGCATCGAGCGAGTACAAGTGGGCACAAAGAGAACTCTTTATCGATTTCAAGGAGAAGAGTATCAGAGGAAGATACTCACAGAGCTATTGAACACTCTGTGGAAAATGCTCAACAAGGTGTGATTTGAGAAGAAGGTTGCTAGGATGGCACAAAGTTTTCCTTTGAAATGAAACAGAAGGGTCGAGACCCTTAGGAGACTGATTAAATCGAAAATCTCAAAAGAGATCACGCAAGGAGTGAGTGGGATATGAACTCATTCTAATTCCTAAAGCTCAGAAAAGATAACGCTTGTGAGAGCGAAGACGAGATCCAGGAGGCGGACTCGCAGAAGAAAGGTCAAAGGCTGAAGCCTTTGAACACTGACAAAATATTCCAAGGTGGAAGAAGTCAAAAGCTCAGGAGGAGGAGTGACAACAGCCATCAAATCAGTTGTGGGGATGAGCCTAGACCATTAGATCAGCATCTAGCAGAACAAAGGAAGCACAGAGGAGAGGAACGGATCCCATCTGTTAGGTCTGAGCGTGAAGGACCAGCAACTATTGGATCCAGAGGTAAGCGCATGAGACTTAACCCTTGTGTGTGCAGGAGAGTGGAATTCTCAAAGTCCCAAAGTGTCGGAGTTCATCAGAACCATCTGATTGTTGAGGACATGTGTCAATAGATCTTCCACTTCGAAAGATTGTCATACAGAGAAAAGAAGATAGTTGAGAGTTGAAACTCCTGAGGGCCGAAGAGCCAAAATCAACCATAATCGTTGATTTGGAAGGGAGCTACGTGTCGACAGATCATGTAGATCTGGTATTATGTGTGGAAGGAGGATATATAGCAACCGTTGATCGTGGATCATTGCCATGGCATTGGATATCGACGGACGAGATGGATTGCAGAGCCAAAACTTGCTCGGATGTTAAAAATCTGAGAGCGGGCCGCAATTTAAACCATGGTTTTAGAAAAAAGATATGTGGTAGCTGTAGGTGAATTGAGGGGAGAAAAGAGGGTTGGTCTAAAACCACTCTTGCCTACACCCGCAATCACACACTTATGTGAGGTCATAGCCCACGGTCTTAAGTGTTGGTTGTGGAGCCTCATTATCTTCCTGATTCAAAGGTCCTTGCTTTCAGNCTGGGGGCAAGCGGGGGTTTGGGGGCGAAGCCCCCGAAGAAAAAATTGCCTTGTAAAAGTATATTGTAATTTCATTGTAAATCTGGACCGTTCATTATAAGGTCGCATATCTAACTGTAGAGATTATGTTAGGGTTTTTTTCCCTAGAATGAAACCCTCTTTTATGAGGGAAATGTATATCGGCTATAGATGGTGGTGAATATTGTATTCTGAGAGAGGAGACTGTAAAAGAAAGAAGAGGAAGTTACAGCGGGTTTTGCTGTAGGTTGTATCCCTTCATTTGTTGGATAACAATAAAGGAAGGACCTGGCAATTTCTCTGGTGGACGTAGCCCACACTGGGTGAACCATGTAAATCTGTGTCTCTCTTGTATTGTGTGTCTT
>JASDQU010372914.1:114208-135997 GCA_032191745.1 Picea mariana
TATATATATATATATAATGGATTGAATAAAATTTCATTCTATCAGGTTGGTGCCTGTTTACAAGTTGGGTCTTGTTATGAGGGTTGGATTCCTCACATCTCAGTTGGATCTGAGATCAACAAGCTAGTTCTTGTTATGAGGGTTGGATTCATCATTTCTTAGATGGATCTGAGAACTAAAAGCTAGGTATTGTATCATAGAGTTGGATATCTCATATTTCGTAGAAGTTGAAGATATTAAAGGATTGATTTTATTTGTATTCATTCAAGTTAAATAAATAAAAGAAAGATATTTTGTCTACTTCATATAGTTTGTGTTATACATGTTTATGAATAATTAATTGAACTGCATATATCTTATTCAATTAATTTAGTTAATCTATGAAAGTGTGAAAAATAGTTAAAATGTCCAGACATTGATTCACCCCCCCCCCTCTCAGTGTTAGTGTGTGTTTCAATAATTGGTATCAGAGAAATTTCCTTCACTACAGTTTAACCACTCAATTGTTCTGAAGAGAACAAATGGTATCAAAGAAAGGTCTCTTAAAGGAAAAATAGTCTAATCACTGGAAGTAAGATCGTACTAAACACACATATGGATGAACAAATCGCTCTCTCCACAAATGAAGATCCTTTATTTGATGGAAAAAACTACTCTTCATGGAGGGAAAGAATGAAAATATATCTGAAGTCAAGAGGATCTGGATTTTGGGACTCAATAGTAAGTAAGCCTTGGTACTTAACTACCTCGATGAACAAATCCAAAACTGCAAAAGAAGCAAAGAGAAACAATTCAATGGCATTAAAAGAAATCCAAAATGGACTATCAGACTAAGTCAAAGAAAATGTGGGACACTGCACCTCTGCTAAAGTATTATGGCTCCAACTAGAGAGTTCTTATCAGAGTAAAGTACAAAACCAAGAAAAAGAATACAATACCATCAAGGAATTGATGAAATCCCCAATCATTAATAAAGAAGACAACTCAAACAAAGAATTGATGCAATCCCCAGTCATCATTAAATAAGATAACTCAAACAAGGAATTCATGCAATCCCCAGTCATAAATGAAGAAGACAACTCAAACAAGGAATTGATGCAATCCATAGTCATTGATGAAGAATAAAACTCCATCAAGGAATTGATGCATACCTCAGTAATCACTAAAGAAAAAATATCGAATCTTAATACTGATGTTATAGTTGCATTAGAAGAGATTCGTATGGAACTAGGAAATGGTATATATATTGAAGTTTCTTTGGAGGCTCTTGACAATCTCGAATACACAACTATGTGCACTCTAGAAGAGTTGGAAAAACTTCAAAAGAAATATATGTTGCTACTACAACAGTTAGATCAATCTAACAACCATGAAAAGAAAGAACAAAATATTCAGCTAGAAGACAAAGAAGAAGAGATCAATTTATTAAATACTGAAGTTGTTGATCTAACAGAAGAAATGAACGAGTTGAAGGAATATGCCAAACTCAATAAATGCATAGAAGAATTAAAAGAAGCAAAAGAAATGGTCAACAGTCTAAAGACTCAACTTGAAGAAGCTAAGGAAAGTGAAGAAACCCTGAAGATCCAGTTGACTAAAAAGGAAGAATCATGCCACACGCTGGAATTCGAAGTCATCAGCCTCAAAAGGATTCTGCTAGAAACCAAGGAAGAAATCAAAGATTGAAGGCTGAAGTTGTTGATGTAGCAAAATAAATAGAAGAGTTGAAGACATATGAAAAAACCAATAAATGCACGAAATTCTTGGATGAGAAAGAAGAAATAGTCATCAGTCTAAAGACTCAAATTGAATAAGATAAGGAAATAGAAGAAGACTTGAAGATCAAGTTGACTAAAAAGTAAGAAACATGTCACATGCTGGAATTGGAAATTATCAACCTCAAAAAGAAGAATGAAAAGACAAAATAAATTGTCAAATTCCAAAACAACTCAGCCATCATGGATAAGATATGGAATAGTTAAAGACTAGCCAATGAAAAAACTGGTCTTGGGTACAATAAGAAAGAAGAAGGTGGAAAGTGGAACACCATTCACAAACATGAGAAAGGATTATTCTCCTCAAAAGGAAAAAGTGTAATCACAAACCAAATACAAACCATGAACTTTGTTAAAGGAGGAAGATATAAACATAAAAAACAAGAAACATATCAAAAGGAATACTTCTCATGTCACAACATACTCGAGTATGGAAAAACCTTCAATGGTTATTGCTTTTCTTGTAAAAGCTTTGGTCACAAAGCATTGGAATGCAGGAGTCTTGAAAATAAATATTCAGGAAGGTCCAATAACTTACTGCGATGTTGGAGATGCAATTATGTTGGGGACACAAAAAAGTTTTTTCATACCATGATATGCTGCAACTGTGATAAGTTTGGGCACAAATCCCAAGACTACAGGAAATCAAGAATACAACCCATGAAAAATAATCCATACAAGTTAGGAAGGAAATATAATGAACTTTGGAAGAAAAGAAGAGACGATAAATCTCAAAGGACAAATATAGAAAATAAAAGTTCATCAAACATAGTGCCTTATGGAAGGATATGAAGAAGAAAAATTGAAGCAGAAAGAAAGAAAGATGATGAATATCTTGCACCTAAAAATGAAGAAATTGATAACAATAAACCGATGGATGAAACTCCTAATAAGGAATGTGAAATTCAGAGCTTTGCATATGAAGAGGAACAAGCTCAAGGAAGAAGAATTTATAAAGAATAAGATGAATAAGATTATGGTGCACAAAACATTGGTGATGATGATGAACTCTCAAAAGAAAATCAGTCTGTAGAATACTATGATGAATAAAAAAAATAATATCTAAGGAAGAAAGCCACAAAAGGAGTTCAAAATATATAAAGACATAATATGAACAGAGAAAAGTTATTAATGATATGAAAGAACAATAAAGATCTCTTGAAATCAAAGAAATAAATAATATAAAGAAGAAGAATAAATATGTCAAGAAGATCAATAAGATTCACACCCTTGTCCGTTATGAAAAATGAGAAGACAGTAAAACCCTATTTGAACAAAAAAATTCCAAGATATTGAGATAACAACTGGCACATTCACAAGGGGAGAAAAGTAGTGAAATTTTTCTTTCCTTTGTCATTAATGTCAAAAGAGGAGAGATAAACAATAAAAACAAAGTCCAAAATAAATGGGACAAAGATAGGGGGAGCATCACCTCAGGGGGAGCCTCATATCAGGGGGAGAAGATAAATATTTCCTTTGTCATTGTTGTCAAAGGGGGAGAGATAAAGAGTAAAACAAAGTCAGCTCAAAGGACTCAAAATACATAATACATTTCACAAGGGAAGTAAGATTGTTTTACTAAGGTTTCCATCAATAACAAAGGGGGATATTGTTGGCAATTTGGTTGTCATTTATGTCAATGTTAGGGACCTAACCTCCCCAACCCCTCAAGTGGGTATAATAATATATTTCCATGTAATAAAGGTCAATATTAATAAGGCCTAGAAATAAGGAGAAATAAGTCAAATGTAAGAAGACCTAATAGAAGCTTCTGCTTCTAGAAGGATCTTCCCCTAGATTGTTCTTTTGGATAGATAGATTTAGTATAAATAGGAATGGAGGGTATGAGAAGTTTTTTCTTGAATAATTATTGTAATAGAGCTCTTCTCTACTGGAGGTTGCCCCCTCGAAGAGGCAAGTGAACCTTGTTACCTATCAATAAAGGTATAATTATGGTGTTGTGGTTCCATATAATCTATTGTTCTACTGTTATCTCTAAAATATTTTGTATTCTTTTGTTATCTTGGTGTTATTCTCTACATTATTTCTATTTTCTGCTAATATAATAGACCTTGTACCTTACAAGTGGTATCAAAGCACTTTCCTCGGCATAAAATTGTGGGTTATTTTTTTTCTAGTGTAGAGACGTATTCTAACATCTTAAAGCTACAAATATATGTCGTTACACACATAAAACTGTGTTCGGGGAGTAATACATGCAGGAAATACAAGTGGTACTCAAGCACACATCGTTTTTCCACCCTTGTAACCCATGTTGGTACCCCTTCGAGTGGTAGCGCATCAAACAACACCTATATACAGATCAGCCTAGATATCCTGAAGCCCTCTATAGATAAACCGATTGGCCGCATGACTGCTATAGTTCCACTAAGAACAACACTCAGGAAGATAATCCCTAGTACCTGGGTAGTCGGGTAGTATGGATAAGGGAACAATCTAGACTCCTTAGTTGGTTCCCTAAGATATTGGGTCGAGTACTACTGTTGGACCTTGCACGTATATCATAGAGCTATAGCACAGGTAAAACCCTTGTCTATAGACACCCTACATGCCCTAACCCTTGGGAAGGAAACACAAACAGAACATATAAGGCCTACTTCCACGTAACTATGCCTCTTATATTCTGGTTGTGAAATTACTACATATTTCTTCCTACTAAGAATTTGGGCATTTCACCACTGTAGTATTCTTCAACTCAGAGTATAAATATGCATGAGTAAAAAAAAACCGAGTATAGTGGTCCCATCAACACACTTATTTGGGACCTATCCATTGGATTCCCCTTTTCTCCCAGACTGTAGCCGTACCTTTCATTTTTAAGCCTTTTTTTTTAGTGGACCTGACCCCTTCCTAGCTTCCCTATTTTTCTGCCTATCCCATTATATTATCCTTCTCACCTTGATCTTCATGGTACCTATCACTTATAAGTCCTTTTCTGTGGTCCCACCCGCCCATTTTCCCTTACCCACACTCCTCTCCAAATGGCCACCACTCACAACCAAGACCTGTAAGATTCCATTAATCAAGCCAAGGAATCCATCTAACAAGTGACATATGATATTGGCTATACCAATCCCCGCCTTGCACAATTCAAGACCCAATTCCAACACCAATTTGACACCATGGATGCCAAATTCATGAACCAATTTAACACCCTCCAGTCTGTTGTCAACTAGTTATTGAACCACACTCCGGGTCCTTCCTCCTTGGACCAACCAGATGTTGTCGGTTCCTTTCATTCTCCACATTTTCAATCCAACTCCTTTCATTCTCCGCATTTTCAATCCAAATCCTTTCATCATGACCCCCATATTCCCTGCATTGAGGTCAATAAATTTGATGGCTCTGATCCCACGAGTTGGGTCACTCAAATGGGGCATTATTTTTCTCTGCATGGTATTACTGATGAGTTGGAAAAACTTCTTTATGTTGTCCTCTATCTAGATCCTGAATGATGGCAATGGTGGCAATGGCGTAAAATTCATGTTAGGGGTATATTGCATGGACCAAGTTTGTTGCAGAGCTCTATGACTGCTTTGACACTGATACCCACTATCTCAGTCATTTGACCAAGTTGAAATAGTCAGGCATAGTGGAAGACTTTATCACTTCTTTTGAGAATTTGGCCTTTCAAACCGAGGTCATGTCAGATGTGTTCTTCCACGAATACTTTATTAGTGGCCTAAAGGATGAAATTTGATCCCAGGTTCTCATGGCCCACCCTCAGACTTGGTTGAAAGATACTAAATGTGCCAAAGAGGCCCAACACATTGTTTTTTCCCAGAACAAAAAACCCTCTTTTGTTCCACACCCTCAACCCACTAATCCTAACCCCCATGCCACTCCCCTCAAGGTCCAGAAATTAACTTGGGCTGAAATGGTTGAACACCAACTGAAGGGTCTTTTCTATAATTGCGATGAAAAATATTTTCCGAGGCACAAGTGTAAGAAACACAATTTTTTTATGGCCATTTTTGAAGATGTTTCTGAAGAAGATGTGATAGTTCCCCTTGTTGAAGAGCCCTCCCTTTCTGATGCTACCCAGAAGCCCACTGACCCAAATAAAGTTGACCCACTCATTTCCTTTCATGTCCTCACTGGCTTCTCTGCTCCACAAACCCTCAACCTCATTGGCTATATTAATCATAGGAAGGTAATCATCCTTGTTGAAAGTGGTAGCACCCACAATTTTATTCATCATCACATTTCCTAGGAAACCAATTGCTATATTTGTGTTGTCGATAATTTTCAAATCATGATAACTAATGGTGGGTCCATGAAATGTGGTGGGCGTTGTGAAAATGTACGTCTTCAAATTGGAAATTACCGTCTAAAATCTCATAAGTTTTCCATTGACATGGGTGGTTGTGACATTGTTCTAGGTGTTGAATGGTTACGCACTTTGGGTCCCATTCTTATGGATTTTAAGGAATTAACCATGCATTTCCAACAGGAGGGACAAAGGTATCAATTCCAAGGTCTCACAATTGGTTCTCTTGAGATCATTAGTTCCCATTGCATGAAAAATCTCCTCAAGAAAGTCCACCTCGGTATTATTGCTCAACTCCATTCCATTGAAGCAGTTGAAATGCCCTCTGTTCATCTTGACCTCCAAACTATCCTCTCCAAACATTAAGCTATTTTTTCCACTCCTTAAGGACTTCTACCTCCTCGTGGTGTTCATGATCATTCCATCCCCCTTATTCATGTCAGTCTTCCTCCGAATGTTTTCCCTTATCATCATCCCTTTTCCCAAGAGAAAAAAATTGAGAAAATTGTGCAGGAATCACTCTAAATGGGTGTTATCCGCCCTAGTACCATCCCTTATTATTCTCCTATGGTCATGGTACTCAAGAAACATGGTACTTGGTACATGTGTCCTAACTTTCGTGCCCTCAATACACTCACCATCAAGGACAAGTTTCCCATTCTTGTCATTGATGATCTATTGGATGAGCTGAGTGGTTCTCAGTACTTCACTAAACTTGATCTACGTTCTAGCTACCACCAGACACGTATGCAAGAAGATGGCATCCCCAAGATTGCCTTTCAAACTCATGAGGTTCCTTATGATTTCTTGGTCATGCCCTTTGGCTTGTGTAATTCCCCCTCCACCTTCCAAAGCCTCATGAATCATGTCTTCCATCCTTTTCTTTTTCATTTTGTCTTAGTTTTCTTTGATTATATTCTCATATATAGTAAAAATTGGCAATCCCATCTTACCCATGTGGATCAAGTTCTCCATCTACTCTCTCAGCACCAAATTTTCCTCAAACACTCTAAATGTTCCTTTGGCGCCTCATAAGTCGAGTGCTTGGGTAATATTGTTGGAAAGGTTTGTGTTCACATGGATCCTAAGAATATTGAAGCAATGCAGGATTGGCCTCACCCCAAGACTATCAAAATATTTCATGGTTTTCTGGGTTTAACAGGCTATTATCAAAAGTTTGTTTATAATTATGGAAATATTGCAATGCCTCTCACTGCTCTCCTTAAAAATAATTCTTTGACTTGGACTCCCATAGATAATCAGGCCTTGCAAGCCTTGAAGGTGGCTATGTGCACTACTCTGGTCTTGGCCCTTCCTAATTTTACAAAGACCTTTGTCTTGGAATGTGATGCCTCCGGGAGAGGAATTGGAGCCATCCTTATGCAAGAGGGAAGACCTTTGGCATTCACTAGAAAAAAAATTTAAGAACACCATTTGGGCCAATCCATCTATGAAAAGGAAATGTTGGCTATTCACCATGCCGTGGATCCCTGATGTCCTTATCACTTGGGGCAACGCTTCCAAACTAAGACAAATCATCAAAGCCTCAAGTATTTTCTGGAAGAACAACCTTCCTCCCCAGAGAAACAAAAATAGGTATAGACCTAGTACCTTACAGTCAAAATTGATAAATAGGTGAAGTGTCATTGATTGATTGGTTTGATAAGCATTGCCAATATTGGACAAATTGTTATGAAGGTGACTTGAATGCCAAGCATTGTCAATATTGGACATAATGTTATGGAGGTGACTTGAATGTCAAGCATTATCAATATTGGACGTAATGTTATGAAGGTGACTTGAATATCAATAGAAAAATAATATAGACTAATATATTGTATGAGCTTGATACACTCATCCTATATTGTAGAAGGTTGAGATTGTGTCATTAACATTCATGCACAAAAGAATAAACTGTGAAGAAACTGTCTAGATAAAAAGGGTAAATGGATAATCCAATATGGATCCATACAAGTCACAAATATAGAAGTTAATAAGACATGGTTCATTAAAAGTGATTCAAAAAATTTCAATAGAAGAAGAGTCCAGAGATGAGACAAAATGTCAATGGTGGATGTTTGGTGAGGAAGCATTGACACCATCGAGTCACAAGTCCAATCGATTAAAACAACAATAAGGTCAACTATCTGGAATTCTATCGATTGCAAGATGAGTCAAAGACAATTTGACCACCTACAAGCCTACATATTGACGGAAGTTGGAAAAGACAAGTCGATCGATTTCAAGACGAGTTGAAGAAAATTCGACCAACTGAATCTTGAAGTCGAAGGAAAATTGAGTTGGGAAATACAAGTCGGCTAAAGCAAGTCGAGACGACCAAAGTCAAATTTCTCAAGTCTGTTTTCTTCCAAGTCTAGTTAGTCCAAGAAAGGAGTAACCTAAAGGGTTGAAGTTGAAAAAAACTTAAATACAAGATAGGTCGAGGCTGAAGCAATATGGGTTGACTAGAATTGAAATAACCAAGTTGAAATTTATCCTAGTTGAGTCGACCAAAAAGATGTTTGTCGGTCGAATGAGGAAGAAAATTAGAAAAAGGGTGAGACCAAATCAAATCTTTAGTGACTATCAGCTGAGAGGGAACCAATTTTAATATAACCATCAAGTAAAATTCTTACAAGTTGAGTTTAAATAATAAGCAACAAAGGATATTTGTGGAGGTCTATTTAAACATTCACAAAAAGGTAATATGTACTGAATTCGATCCGACATCCGATGACGAAAGGAAAATTTGGGAAAGTGGCCTTCAAATAACCTTTTGTACCATCCATCTCATACAATTTCTCGAGAAATTTCTCATGTTTCATCTAATTGGGAATGTTATGCAAAAAACCCATGTTGTAGAATTTTAAAATTTTTTTTCCATCACTCCATAATCTTCATACGAAAATTGTTGTCTAAATTGGTGTATAAAACTCAAATAATAAAAGTTACCATTTGTGTTAATTAAATGAAGGGGTGCAATGTTTCATTCCGAAAGGACATATTGTTTCAAAGTGGCACCATTTGGAGGAATATATAAGTAAAGGAATATGAAGGGAAGAATGTGTCTTGGTGGATATATATATATATATATATATATATATATANTCTATCAGGTTGGTGCATGTTTACAAGCTGAGTCTTGTTATGAGGGTTGGATTCCTCACATCTCAGTTGGATCTGAGATCAACAAGCCGGGTCTTGTTATGAGGGTTGGATTCCTCATTTCTTGGTTGGATATGAGAACTACAAGCTGGGTCTTGTATCAGAGAGTTGGATCTCTCATATTCAGTAGAAGTTGAAGATATTAAAGGATTGATTTTATTTGTATTCATTCAAGTTAAATAAATAAAATAAATATATTTTATGTACTTCATACAATTTGTGTTATACATGTTTATGAATAATTAATTGAACTACATATATCTTATTCAATTAATTTAGTTAATCTATGAAAGTCTGAAAAATAGCCAAAAGGTCTAGACACTGATTCACCCCCACCCCTCTCAGTGTCAGTGTGTGTTTCAACAAGAGTATTACATATATACAAATCCTTCTCGAAATATTAGACAAACAAGTCGATAAAGAGAAAATCAGGATGCACAATCAACCAAGTCAACAATGTTGGTTTGAAATTGATTGGACTTCTTCAGAACATGACAATTCTTCATCAAGTTTACCTTATTCTTTGTCACAAATTTCATCTTAATATTCATCAAGTTTACCTTATTCTTCGTCACAAATTTCATCTTAATATTCATCAAGTAGTTCATTATATAATGAAACTCCATGCCCACATGATTTTGAGGAAAGGAGAGCTTCTGCTTTTATCAACCCTATTTTTTATAATGGTGATAATTCATATCCCCAAACAAGTCAACATCAACTCCCTAAGTGGGCTATTCAACTTTTGAAAGATGTCAGGTCTGGTGAACAAAACATAATAGGTATAATAATTTCAAACTAGGAAGAATAAATATTTTCCTTAGTATCAAATGATTTTACTAAGACCTCAACTTTCAAAGAGGTAGTAAAACATGAAGAATAGAAAAAAACAATGGTTGATGAGTATAAAGTAGTGATGGAAAATGGGACTTTGAAAATTGTTGATTGTCCTCCAAATGTCAAACCCATTGGATCCAAGTGGGTTTACCGAATCAAGTATAATCCAGATAGAATGATAGAAAAGTATAAGGCAAGACTTGTAGCCAAGGGTTTTGCACAACAGGAAGGGATTGATTATGAAGAAACTTTTGCGCCAATAGCAAAGTGGAACACAATAAGAATGGTAATATTTTTATCAACTCAAAAAGGATGGAAAATACATTATATGGATATTAAAAGTTCCTTCCTCAATGGATATTTACAGGAATAATTATATATGACTCAACTTCTCGGTTTTGAGCTCGAAGGACATGAACAAAAAGTTTGTAAGTTGATCAACACGTTATATGGATTGAAACAAGATCCCGGAGATGCTAAAATGGATGATTACCTTCGCAAAGTTGGATTTAAGCGAAGTGAATTTGATGATACCTTATTTTTGCGCCTACAGGGGAAAAATATGGTGATTTTAGTAATGTATGTGGATGAATTGATCATTAATGGGAACAATGATGATCATATTTTATAGGTAAAGAAGGAATTACAAGTTGTATTCAAGATGATAGATCTAGGATTACTTCAATACTATCTCAGAGTTGAATTATTCCAACATCCAAACAACATTTTCATTAGTCAATGCAAGTATGAATCTGAACTATTGAAAAGATTTGGCATAACATATTGCAAGTTCGTTCTCACCCCAATGGAGAAAAACTTAAAAATTTTAAAATTTGAAGGGGGGGATTGGTAAACAACACTAGTTACAAGAAGTTGATTGGTAGGTTGATCTATTTGAAAACCTGTTCATGGAGCGTTCTTTCCCAATAATAGTAAGAGCTACTTCCCAGTACATGGTCCCAATTAGACTATGCACCGTTTGGTTTAAGAGACCCATCCAGATTCTAGCCCAACTATCATTGATGGTTGTGAGGGTGAATTGATGGATGGTTATGCAGGTGAAAGATGTAGATGAAGACTATGTAAATACATAAAAATAAAAAAAACTAATCTAATTCTTATTTATCCTATCTTAGCTAGGAGAAACTTCTCATAACCGAATGAGCTATAATGAAACTAAACATTGCTTAAAACCTCAATCAGATAGTTTTTATGAAGATGCAAAGTTAGAAACACATGCATACAAATACACAACTAGAAAATTTTATATCATATATCAACATACATCAACATACATCAACAACTCATATGCTCATGACATATATGATATGAGAAAGAATAATGAAACCGCAGGAGTGACATAGATTGCATCAAATTGGTCTATAAGAAAACATATGTCCTTACAAATTATGTGAACAACACACATTTCACTTGAAATAGTTCACAATAAAGAAACAACACACACAAGTTCTTCTCTCTTTCAAAACTAGCCCTGAGGGATTCTCAATATTCATTAACCAAGTATTTTCTCCAAAAAGAGTTATAGAGTGTAAACAAATCTTGAATATCCTTTTACAAATGGGCCTCTTCATTTATTTATACGATTATTTGTAACTTCCGAAATTGACTTCTTGCATTCCTCAAGAAGTTGTTACAGAAACTGTTTAGTTTCTCACTAATGACATGTGTACAAGATGAAAAAAAAAATTGGAAGTGGTTAAAAAGACAAAATATAGTATAGGTATCAACAATTTCAGATTTCATGTCCCTTTCATAGGTTTTTATCTCTAATATATGTGCATATCTCCAAGTGGTCATAGAGAGATACGATCCTTCTATATGCCAATTCTTCAAGATAGATTGTATGCATTGTTGAGTTGTCATTGAGGGTTTGTGTATCCTTAGATAACATAGCCATAGATTCTTGAATCGTAGTGTCAGTCTTAGTTAGTTGTATGAGATGTTGCTCGATTAAATCCATTGTCATTGTGGTGGCTGACTTGGTGATATCCTTCTTGTGGCTTGTGTTGCTTTGTATTTTCTCGACCAGTTCATCCATTGTGAGGTTTTTTCCAAGCTCTTCTAATGGGGGAAGCCTGCACTTTTTGATTAATTTGTATTCCTCTTTGTGTAGTCGTGAGCATATTTCCATCGAGTTGTTTGTTTCTTGGTATGCCGGTTTTCCAGCTTGATGGCAGTGTTACACTGCATAGAGATCAATTTGTCTTTCTATACTTGAAGGGTGATAGAGCTTGACCGACGCATCTGAATTCTCTGCGATCCATCTATAAATATCGTTCATTACCTCCCCGATGGTGTTGAACTATGCAATTTTAGCATACACTCTTTCATGTTGATCTATGATGGTGGAAGTTGTTTGCTAGAATAAGTGTAGGTGGGTGCACATGTCGATGATAGCCTCTTCTAGTTCTGTTCTAACCTTCTCTGCACTCACCTTGAATTTTTTCAAAATTCTTTCGTCGATCTTTACTTGCTAGAGTTTCTCTTCTAGTTCCCTAATCCTTATCTCCTTCTCTAGATTTTGTTGGCATAAATTTTAGACGTTATCATAGAAGTTAGAGTAAAAGGCTCCAGTGTACGCAAAAATAATTCATGTGAAAGGTTTTGAATACACCAGGGGAGTTCATATAAAAGTCTCTGAATGAAGGGACAAAAATTGTGTGAAGTGCATTGGCGTGTCAGTATGGAAACTGGAGAAAAAATTATATTAAGTTTTTTGAATGGATCGAGAAAGTTGTGCTGAGATTTGGGTACCTTGGAAAGTGGTACCCTTGTGTTTATGAGCCTCTAAACACAAGAGGGAAATAATTTTTACTATGTACCATGTACTTTATGTCTAATTTCACTTCGACTTAGGAGATTTAAGTCAAAACTAAAATTTGGTCATTTTAGCGTAAAATGACTATTAATTCACTTTGTGGGTGAATTGAGGGACATAAAGTGAAACTATGGAAACTTAAGTAAAGTGGGTTTTGAGTTGAGATTCTTTTGGAGAGATCTCAACCATTGATTAGGGATGAGATGAGATGATATCATGCACCCAACTTTTAGGTTTCCTTATGCTTCCTTAAGAGGGCCACATAGGGCAAAGAGAGGCTCATTCTAACTTGTATGTTCACCAAAGGAGCTTGGAGAAGGGAATGAGCATGAGGATGGAGGCATTGGGTGAGGAAATCTTGGGCACCCCCATTCATGGAGGTAGCCAGGAGGCTTAGTCCCTCATTTATTTGTGGATATTGTTCTTGCTAGGAGGAGGGCACACTTGAGAAGGAGGGCACACAACTAGTAGGGAGGACTTGCAGTGGCCAGATTTCTTTGAGGATAGTTTCAGTGGAGAGATAAAACATAGATTCAGAGTTGTGTGAAAGGGTTTCTCCATCAGAGCTTCCAACAGTTAGGGTGCTTCATTTCGGTGGATTTGGCAACTTGTGAGGAGGGCGCACCATTCTAGGGCGCATATCTAACTCTTGGACTTGTGTTGCAGATTGAGTCAAGCTGCTATTGTATCAGGTTCATTTGTTTCATGTACTTGTTGTATTCCACCTTCTATTCTCCACATTTATACACTCATATTCCAAACTAGTTTTCCCCGGGGGTGTTTTATCCAGGGTCATGTTGACCAAAATACCTCTGTTCATTTTCATGTATGCTAGTGTTTAGAACAACATTTTTTCAATAGTAAAGATCTCTAGGTGTGTTACATAGTTTATGGTATGCATGTGCTAACATCTTGGTGAAACAAACTACATGCTAGAGCCCCTAAATGGCCTATGTAACCGTAACAAAACAACAAAGAAGTTCCTGAACAGTTTGCTGTTATAAAACAACAACAAACCCTTGTTTGACAATTGAAACTTAAAGCCAACTTGAGATCAAATACAGACCTAGTTGGAAGCTTGTTAGGACCTTGAAAATCTTCATGGTATTAGTGCTTGGTGGCTGATTTTTGTTGAGTTTTGGACAACATTTTGTGGACTGTTATAGACATCGTTTGGGCAGATTTTGTGGAAAATGATTGACGGAGGTTAGTGGCAGCTTGTTGGTAGAATTTTTGTGGAGAGTTGTAGGATAGTTGGTGGACATTTTGTTGGCCTCTTTTCACACCTAATTGCTAGGAGTCAGGCTGATTTTTCATGAGCTATTTTCACACCTATATTGCTAGGAGTGAGGTTGTTGTTCATTTTCCTCTTTTCACACCTGTGTTGATAGAAGTGAGGCACCGTTACTTTACATTTGTAGCATCAGTTTGAATGAAATGGAAAATGATGTCAGTGTTGTGTCCCTTTCACCACTTGAATGAGAAAAAGAAAGGCACTTGCAAGTCTAGTTGGGCCTGCTAGACATGACAGAGGTTAGTGTATGAATTAGTAAATACAAACACATGAAATAAACAAACAACTAAGCTAGAAACAACTAAGAAAATAACTAAGAAAATGAAACTAAAATGCATAAGAAAAATGAACCAAGATCAATCAACCAAATGACCAATAATCATACCACCAATGGATAACTATATTAGTGGGAAAACACCATAGAGAAAGGAGGACTTATGGGTCCCCTCTTCCTCCTTGGGAGGGCTCTTGAGTACCCTATGTGAGACCTTTTCTTACAATGATAAACTAGAATTAAAATGGTGAATAAATCCAAGCCTATTCCCTCAAGAGGTGAGGTGAATAGCTTATTAAGATGATGTTATAATACTCCAAGAAGAAAAGAGGTTCCTCGAACGAGAATAGAGGCATCATAACAATACAATGAGATTCTTAAATTATGAGTGCACCCATGGCCTCCTTTTATAGCATGTCTTTGTGGAAATACTCAACCGGTTCTTAGTGTGGACAAGGGGCCCTTTAGGGCACCCTTTGGTCTTTGACCAGCCCCCCACTCAGATTCAACTCTGATTTGAGGGTAAAATCAAGTTGGAAGATGGTCCAGAAGTGGGTGAGGGGCCGACAAGAACCATAAATGCACCTTTCACAGTAGTGCACAAATTTTCTTGTACACAGTCATGCATTTTGTGCATTGTGCGCTCTACAGGCTTCTTTGGCCTGCGCACTGTGCGCACGCTTCCTTTAGTGTTTTAGAGCATGTCAATTTTTGACCAGTTGTATAGTTTTTGCCCCTTGGAAATGCGTTTTTGGTGCTGCAGGTGAACTAATAGGTGTTTGGAGATGTTGTATTCCTGTAACCATTTTCATGTGATGTTGCAGATGAAATTTCAGTGATAACATATGCCCCCTGATGTGTGAGGATAGGAGCATACATATAGCCGAAATACATCAATGTTTCTTCTACTGAGAGTACCATTGTAAGAAAGAGGGTTTGAGAGGAGCTACAAGAGAGATTTTTCGGAGGGAGAGGGGAAACTGTGGGATCGAACCTTTCTCTAGGTAGGAAAATAAAGTCTATATACAAACGAGGTGGGCATGCCTCATGCTCATGTCATGTAACTCAAAAAATGTATGACAATAACTAAAGTTGTATGATGGTGTAGATAACTTTAGTGCCCTTTGGGGTAGTTTGATAATGGCAGATGACAATTTGTGATGGTGAACATACTCTGAATAGAGGCAAGGACGCCTGTAAGAAGTGTCGATGAATCGTAGGCATTGATGGCCTAACAAATTCATAGGTCTTCAGCTAGTATGAAACAACTGCAATAGTCACGTAGTAAGATCCACCGTAACACGAGGTTGTGTTGAAGTCAAATGTTATGGGGGTCAATGACAATAGAGAGCAATGATGGTTCTCTTTGTGTTGTCCGAGACTCCTCATTATAAAGGTAATGAGAGTCAGGATACTGTCACCCTTTTGGAAACCATGCTGATGTTGACAGAAAGGGAGATGCGACTCCAAGAAGTAAAAGGGCTTCATGAAATCCACTGGATAAGATCAAGAAATGATAAGGAACATGGACGAAGTCAATATGTGGTGAGACTCAAGACTTCCCTTGGTTGGGGATATATGTGAAGGGTGAGTAGAAACAATCGAGAAACTAGATCTAGCATCAGGGGGACGAATAGACGTGGGTTAAATTGTGTCATAGGTGTGACAAAGAAGACAAAATCATATATTAGGGGTACATTGACTGTGGGATACTCGGGTTTTATGGACGATGTCGACATGAGAAGAGGATAGTGAATGCCCCAACCAAGGGTGACATGGGTTGCTTTACTGAAAAAAAGGAGGTCGTCAAGGGTGACAACAAAAAGCTAAGTAAATGATGGAAATAGAGGATTTTTACAATTACCAAATAAATAAAGAATAATTGGGGATGAGGGTACAGATACAGAAATGGGTGCTCCAGTGCAAGATGGCTTAGCCTGTGAGGAAGCAAGTGGCATGGAGAACTGGTGGAAGGTGGGGGCCCCATGGGTGGGTTTCTATATGAGGTAAATAGATGGAGGGAAATATGCATATGGGAAAATTGATTGTGGATGAAATGGAGGGTTAATGATACTGTGGAGGCGCAGTCAAAATAGAAGCGTGATGAGGTAACCTGGGAGTCCATTGGGAAATCTAGCAAAATGAGGATAAGGAGTATGTGGCTAATTCTTGAAAATGCCTAAGACTATCGAGACTCCCATCCCTAGGGGGTGAAAGCATCATGAATGTCAAAGTGCCAAGGGGGATTATGAATGGGACAACTCATGTGGGGGAGAGTGCTACCGGGTGACAGTACCGAAATGCAGCAAAGGTAATAGTACTGTAGAGCGGGATGTGAGGATCCTATAGGAAAATGTCAGAGGGTGTAACTAGGAGATGCAATTGATATTCAGAGGGAATGATTACATGCCAATGTCAATCATATACCTGAAGGGGTTGTGCTGTGTTGGGATGACCAAGTACTTGCACACATGAAAATTGAATACTCGACGTGAACAATATTTGAAGATAAAGATCATATAACAATTATTTGATAATTTTGAACATGAGCATGTGTACCTGAACGTGATGTGAGAAAAATGATCCCCCATGGCCTGAGTACAGATGGTGACTCGAGGAATGTGGCTATGTAGGTGAAGAGACCCTGATCCTGTGGATGAAGACAGATCAAAAAATAGAGACTTTGAGCTCCCATAACTTAGTGTGGAAGTTTGGCAAAGGGGATGATATATAGATGTGGGGCCCATAATGCCACCTCATTTGTACCTGCTACCATAGTGAGTTGATGAGAGGTTTTTAGAGGAGATTTGGAGATTATGGGAGTTTGAACCGACCGAGCTAGGATTTGTGAGAGCCATGTTAGTGGTCTCATCCTCCTGCATAGTATATAGGTTCTAGTTTCTGGGCAGGGTCATATGGATGACCGCACTAGGGATGTTTGTAGGGGTGGACCCACTAATGCATGAGAGAAGGAAAGATACCCACACTGAGATGCATGGGTATAATTCCCTCTCCTGCGCATGATGTGCAGCTGTGTTGAATACAGCCACGCATGGGGGCGCGTGGGTGGGAAAAATAGGTGTGCACTTGATGTGCGCTTGTTCGAATTATAGCTGCACACTGTGCACAATTGTTTCTTAGACAACTGCACATTAGTGCACAGCTGTGTAGAGAACAGGTGTGCATGATTACGCATCTATTTTTTCGACAGTTGCGCATTGATGCGCAACTGTGCAAAGAAGAGGTGCACACACATGTGCACGCTTGTGGGTGGTGACATCCACACACTTGAGGAAAAGATGGGGGTTTTTAAAAAACTTGTATTTTTGATGATTTTTGTAATGATGATTGTTGATCAAGTGTTCTCTGTGTGAATGCAGGTGATCAGTTCAGCATGCCAGTCCACTGGAGGGAGCGGGACTAGGAGCGCCTCAGGGAGGTGGTGAGAGAGGAGTTGGGCATTCAAAGACTCTTGGCAGCCTATGGGCTACTCAAGTTCTTCGACTGCCCACTGATATGGTCACAAAAGTACATACTTCAGTATCTGATTTCAATGTGGAGTACTGATCTACAGTGCTTCATTGTATGGGGGAAACAATTGACATTCTCAACTATGGAGGATGTCTATTTCTCGACGAGGCTCCCTTTTTGGGGAATGGCCCTACCTGTTGATCCCTTTTTGGGGATGTACACTTGGTAGACGTGGCACAAATATTTTGTTCAGGGCCGAACATTATGCCAGGTTCGGTCGTCCACATCGAGGCGATGGATGATCTATTGCATCAGTGCATCGCAATGATGATTGTGAGGATCTACGAATCCTTAGCGACTCAACGGATCAGTGGTGTTCAGTTGAGTATTATGCAACAGGTGTTGGATGGGGATTTTTTTTACTAGGGTTTGATGCTACATGCCAAGATTATGGGGTAGATTAACCGGTGTTGGACCACCGACTCCGGTGAGTTTTCCTTTGGATCTATCTTGGTGGCATGGTTTGTAGAGAGGGTGCCCATGTTGCACCCTAGAGTGTTGTTGTCGACGGCTAGGGTACGAGAGCCACAACTGATAAAATGGGCATCGATTTTGGTATGGAATGGAGGTGGGGAGGGTGGCCACTACTTTACGACCACATTGGCGCATGTGTGGCATCATATGCCATAGATTATATTGTAGTTCCCATACAATGGGATGGACTTCCGGCATGACCCGGATATGGTGTAGCCTCTTGGGGAGAATTGGGACCAGAGAGGTATGTTGGTGTACTTTATGTTTTTTGATTTTGATAGTATAGCATATGTTTATATATGGATGGATGTTGATTCTATCGTTTGTTTGTGTTTTTGTAGATGTGGGGTTGCGAGCCCAAGAGATGGAGTTGGTTGGAGAGTCAGCTCGTCAAGGGCCGATGAGACCGCCACGAAGAGAGCCATGGGTGGGAGAGAGACATCAAAGGGACAAGGCTGGTGTGAGGCCAACAAATGATGCGAGAGTCTGTAGGAGGTGCATATTTGTCGATCCAGTTGCATGGCCATCGCATGCACCTCAGGTGGAGGCGGGGGAGGATTTAGAGGACTTCCGACACTAATTGGAGGTGGTACTATAGGGTGTGCTCGAGGGAATGTGATCCCATATCCAGGATGAGAGAGTCCTGGAGCAGTGTGTGGGTGGCCCTATAGAGTTGCAGACTCTAATCTGCAGAGGAGTTGTAGCAGGGGCAGAGATGACTAGACGACTGCCCCTCAGACCTGGAGGACCCCTAGCTAGTGGGGCACCTCCTATAGATAGAGGACCTAGTGGTGGTGCTCTGGGGGCACCTTGAGTGTCGTGATGTATACTTTTGTATCTATATATGCCTACGAGACCATTTTGTATAGGGTAGTGTGACACCTATTTTGTACCTATAGGAGTGGCTGTTACCCATGATTTTGGTTGTCATGATGATGTATTGGTGATGGTGTATTCAAGCTCTTCATTATAACTTTCTCCTAAGAAAAGTTACTTTCATCTCTTTCCATAAATCACATTTTTGAGGACTGTTCGCAGGTTGCTAGTATATTTGCCTGCGAGAATGCATGATTCTTGCAGGCTGCCTTAAGCCAGGGTGCGAGAAGTTCGCACTGTGTTGGAATGATAGGGTGTGAACTCTTTCTAAAGAAGGGAAAAAGATGAATTCTCGAAACTTCTAGAAGGGAATCTTCTAGAAAGATGAGATGGCATTCGAATGGTTATCCTAGTACTGGATTCTATGATATTTTGGGATCATTCTTATCCAAGTAACCAATTCATTCTCTCCTATATATTGAGTGAATTCTCATGGAAAAGGTTAAGAAAACAAGGAAAAGCAAGTCTTATTGGAGAATTGGTGAAAGATTGTGTGAAGGACTGAAGCTACAGCTGCTAAGAAACTCCAGCAAGTTTATTAAAGGTGGTTGATCATCTTCATGAAAGTGAGCAAGTGTGTGTGTTGGAGCCAAGGGTCATTGAAAGGAAGTTTGCAACATCAAGGCTCAGGTTGTAATCTTTACTTTCCATTAATATGATACAGTAATATGTCCCTTTCCCATAAAGCTAGTTCCACTTTATTGTATAACTCCTTGATCNAAGTGAGACATTGGAGAATTAGTGAAAAGATTGTGTGAAGGACTGAAGCTATAGCAGCTAGAGAACTCCAGCATGGTCATCAAAGGTGGTTGATTTTCTTCATGCAAGTGAGCAAGTGTGTGTTTCAGAGCCAAGGGTCATCGAAAGGAAGTTTGAAACATCAAGGCTCAAGTTGTAATCTTTACTTTCTATCAATATAATATAGTAATGTGTCCCTTTCCCATAAAGTTAGTTCTACTTTATTCTATAACTCCTTGATCATATACATAGATTAACTGTTGAATAGATTGTGCTTTCTTCACTTCGGTTGGTTTGTATTGTTTTGATCTTGACTGTACGAGAGCACTGGAGCGAAGCGGGAGAAACAAAGATCAAAGGAAGTGATCATAAGGTATGTTATTTAATCAAACCTCCTAGTACATTCAATAGTTAAAAGCTAGGGAAAGAGTATCATTCTGTCTTGCTTTGTTCTAGATTCAGGTGGATCTAGGGAGATCGGTTTGTGTCCGAACTTACGAATTTATCCAACAACAAAATTGGTGACTCCACTAGGGAAAAATCCCATTTTCTTTGTGGATTTTTGTGTTTTTCTGTGTCCATTTGCTCTGATTTCATTTTTCTCCTGTCCTATTAGTCTCTGAGTCTTAAGGATACCCTGATAGACCTTTTGAATCCAGAAGATTTTTTGAATTTTACTTCATTTTTCAAATTTTTGGATATGTTCAGGAGTTCTCGCACTGCACTTCATTGCAGCCTGCGAGAACTGGTAAGGTTCCCACCCTGCTTATAGGGTTCAGTGTGAGGTTCTCGCACCTTGCTCAAAGGTTGCCTATGAGAATCAGTGATTCTCACACTGTGTAATAGAGCTTACCTGCGAACATTCTTTTTCAAAATTTTGAATTTGAGTTTTGGTCTTTCTGACTGCCCGGATCAGTTGGAATACCTCTTATGGGTTTCTTGGACCTCTGATTGATATATTTCTTTCTTTAGTTTTTCTGTGTGAATAGTCTTAGGGTTTCAAGGTTTTTCTTGTCTTTTGTGTCTTGACTTTCATTTCTTGACTCTTCTTGGAAAAACCATTCTCTTTGACTTCAAATTCTGAGTGTGTTTGATTAGTTGAGAACCAGTGATTGGTTGAAAGTTGAGTACTTGGTTTTTCTCATTTGCTTATTGGTTTGCATGACCATTTTCATTTGCATTGAGAAGACTAATTGGTTTGCTCTTTATTTTTGCTTTCATTGAAAGAGTAGATTGGGTTATTTGCTTGTTCATTGATTTGATTTTCTGTACTCTTGCTATCCTAGTTTGAGTCCTTTTTGAAAAGTGAACAACAAGTTTTTGTTTCAAAAAATTCTTTTCGTTTTAGAAAACTTTGAAAATCAAATTATTGAGATTGTTGAAGTATTTGAAAACGACACAGTAGAGAATTTTCATTTGATAAATGATTGTTTGCATTGACATTTGAAAGGAAATTTTCGATTATAGTTCAAGGTTGATTTGGAAAACTTTCTCTCTCTCCCATACATAGGATTCATTGAACGAAAAGTGATACATTTCATTCTCATCCTTGCATTCTTGGGTCAGAGTCATACAACATAAGTTTCACTTCCATTACCTTTGAGTAAACAACAGCTCTTAAAAACATTGCGTAATCTTAAATTTATCTAGTAACTCTTTTTTAGGGCTCTTTTACACCAACATTTAGCTAGGATA
>JASDQU010372914.1:138579-155735 GCA_032191745.1 Picea mariana
GAGTGATGATGGGAGTGCTAGTAGGATGTGGTAGTGATGTTGTCCACACCTCTCCCTCAACATCTCAGGTAGTTGTGCGTGACCCCTCTACACCACATGTGAGTCTGGTCGACAATCTATCATTAGCCTGCATCATCAATGAATCATGTCAGAATAACATCCATAATAATAACATCTAATCAGATGCACATATTTCATATATAGAACAATCAAACCCCAATAGTCCACTCCCTAAATCGATCCAAAGCCCAAGGGGTTTCATCGATGCCTCTGCATCCTCAAGTTCCAAAATCCTGCACACTCAGGAAAATCGAGTCAATATCACCTGTCTATGTCAATATAGCAAAGTCACATGGAATCAATCCGTAACTCCTCATAATCATAAGAAAATTCCCAATGGTATAATAATTCAGATCACTTGCATGCAAGTGTCATCAAGAATAATTTCGCTCAGTGGGAGAAAGAGAGGGATGTTACATACACCCCTCTTGGTCTAAACTTCATCCTGAAGTTTCACAGTATATAAGTGTCGAAATAATGTGTATCACAGTATCATAAGTCTATCTATCCAATAAAAAATGGAAACTGTTGATGCATATCATATGTGTCCTCTGAGGTCACCGGGTGTGGACTATAGTTGTCCCATTAGACCTTGACCTCATCTACTGTTATACACTGTAGTTGTCGAATGCGATGATCCAGGATTTGGATCGCCTCAATCGTGAGTGCACCCTCATCCAACACCTGCAAGGTTCTCAAGTCAAAACATGTGTAGGATCACTAATCATAAATTCTCAAATAGAGACATGAAATACATCATGCATACGCCTCAAGAATCAAGCAAGGCTAGTCATTAGGCCACGGGCCTCTCTTTTCCACAATCTCGTAGGATCCCTTGAACCTAGGAGATATTTTATCCCCTTTTTTCCAACTTGATCGAACTCTATGTGGTTTCAAACACAAAAATAATCGATGGCCACATACTAACTATGGTCAACACGATGCACATCAACATAAATCTTCTGCCAATCCTACACTTCCTTGATCCTTTGTCTTATAGTTTTCAATTTATGTTCCATTTCTTGGATCGCTTCCAGTCCCACCAGGACCCTATCTTCAAGTCGATCCCAACTTGAAGGTGTCTGATATGGTCTCCCATAAAGAAAATCGAAGCGCGCCATCTTAATGGTGCTTTGGTAGCTGCTGTTATAAGTGAATTCTACCATTGACAAGAATTATTCCCAACACTTGTTTTGTTCCATTACGTACATGCGAAATATGTCTTCCAAGACTTGGTTCGTTTGTTTTGTCTTTCCGTCTATCTCAGGGTGGTATGCAGTACCAAATTTAGGTTGGGTTCCCAAGGCCTCTTGGAAACTAGTCCAAAACCATCTAGTCAACAGTGATCCTTGATTAGATATAAGTCCCTTAGGTATTCCATTCAGCCTCACAATCTCACTAAAGAAAACTCTATCTATGTCAAGTGCCTGATATGTCGTATGTACAAGAATAAAATGAGCATTCTTCATTAGAGTGTTGACTATCACAAAAATCGAGTCGTGTCTCCTTACCATCAGTGAAAATCCAACAATGAAATACATCAAAATGACCTCCCATTTCGATTCCTAAATAGCATGTGGCTATAGTAATCATGTTGGATGTCTATGTTTAGCCTTTACCTTCTGCCATTCTAGACATCTGGCCATAGAGCTAACTATTTTTGCCTTCATTCCCTTCCATAATAATAAGGGTTTAAGGTCCACCCTCATCTTCCTGACTCCTAGGTGAGCCACATACACTACTTTGTGAGCCTCGGTCAGGATCAAAATCCTCAACTTGTCGTTTGGTGGTACGTAAATCCAAATTTTAGACCTCAATAATCCATCATCGTCAAACGTAAATCCTTCAAATATCAGTACCATCATTGTGTTTTGTCCAATAAAATCCTTGACCTCTTAGTACCAGTCATCATCGCACTATAAAGTTAGAATCTTTTCATGTAGATTTGTTTGAAGAGGAAAGAAAGAAAATATATGTGGTCTCCAAATCAATGCATTTGCCACGCGGTTCACGACTTCTTTTATGTAAGTAATATCGAACTCGTACTCTCTAAGCAATTTCTACCAACGTCGTTGTCATGCGTTTTGGTCTCTTTATGTAAAGATATGTTGTAGTCCATAGTGGTCCATCTTTAATTCTAATTTTCATCCAACAAGGTAGTGTCTACAAAACTTCAAGGCATATACCTTGGATAATAACTCCAAATCGTGCATTGCATAGTTCTCCTCATGCCTTCTCAGTTTCCTGAATATGTAATCGATCACTCAATCATACTACATCAAGACTCCTCCTAATCCTTCCTTGGATGCGTCAGTGCATACCAAGAAGTCCACATCCATGTTAGGGACCTTTAGTACTGATGTCATTGTCAACATCTCCTTGAGCCTCCAAAATTCTTCGACGCATTTCTCAGTCCAAACAAACTTCTTGTTCTTCTTCTGCAATTCCTTGATAGGATTTTCTATCTTCAAAAATCCCTCGGCGAATTGTCGATAGTATCCTTCTAAACCCATGAAGCTACGCACTTGTGGGACATTCGTCAGTGCAGTCCATTCCATAATAGCCTCGACCTTTGCTGGATCCACGGTGATACCTTTGCTGGATATGACATGCCCTAAGTAGTGAATCTTCGATTGGTATAACAAGCATTTGGAAAATTTCCCATACAATTTGTGCTCTCGTAAACACTGTAGTACCAAGCACAAGTGCTCATCATGCTCCTCCGTCATCTGAGAGTTAATCAAAATACCATCAATGAATACTTGGACGAACTTGTCCAAGTACTCCTAAAACACCCCGTTCATCAAACTCATAAATACCCCTACGGTGTTTGTTAGTCCAAACAGTAAAATAACAAACTCATAATGTCCAAACCTCATCTTAAAGGTGGTCTTAGGGATGTCATCCTCTTGATCCGTAATTGTTGATACCCTGATCGCAAATAGATCTTGGAAAACATGGTCGCACCATTCATCTGATCGAACAGATCATCAATCCTTGGCAATGGATATTGATTCTTGATTGTTTCCTTGTTTAGTTGATAGTAGTCAATGCATAGTCTCCATGACCCATCCTTCTTTCATATGAAAATAATAGGCGCACCCCACGGTGACACACTTGGACATATAAGTCCTAGGTCCAACAACTCCTTCAGTTGCATTCTGAACTCCTATAATTCTGGGGTTGACATACGATAAGGCGTTCTCGTTATTGGTTCAATTCCTGGTTTTAGGTCTATGGTAAACTCCAATTCCCTCTCTGGTGGCATCCCAGGTAACTCCTCTGGAAAGACATCTGCAAACTCTCTCACCGTCGGTAGGTGTTATATAATTTTCGCTACTCCTTTTTCATTTAACACAAGGATCACATAAGTCTTACATCCCTTGCGCAAGCTCTTCCATAACTACTAGGAAGAGATAAACCTTAAGGAAACTCCCTGGTTCCAACCTACAATCACACGTCTCTATCCCTCATCATTGACCAAGCTCAACTGTTTCGTCTTATAGTTGAGTATCACCTCATGCGATTCCAACCAGTCCATACCGATCACGACGTCATAAGATCCTAAGTTTGTGACGTACAGATTGGCCCTGGTGACAAACTCTCCCAGGGTAAGGGTACCACCCATAACCCTTCCTCCAACCTTCCATTTGGCTCCTGAAGCCATCTCTACAAAGATAAACTCAACCTGTTCGATTTCCTTTACCTTAATCCTTTTTAGCACTGCACCAGAGATGAAACTCTCGGTAGCACCGAGATCTATCAAATCTAAGGGTCTGGTCAGCGACGATACCTGATGTCTCGAGCACAGTCGACTGGTGCTCTTCCTGGTTGCTATTCACAGCTGCATGAATACGATGGGCCTTGCCCAAAACTCCCACAGTAGTGGGTCAGGGTGATCTAGATGCTCCGATCCTTTCCTCTAGGATGTAATGTAGGTAATGTGGCTCCCCACAGTCCAACACACTTTCTTTGGTCCAGTATTCCTGGTACCCGAAGTAGAAGTTGAATTATAACAATAAGGCCAAACTCAAACTTCTTTACCTTAAGTTTCTGGGTAATTTCGTGTAGAGCATATCGAAGTAGCTCCAAACGGGCCTCGTACTCGGGCACCATGTGACTTCCTTGTCACAAGGCATCGAACTCGTTGAGCTAACTCTCAATGAATTCCACAAAAAGATACCTCTGCTAGAACCATTCCTCAAATAGTTCCCATGACATGTCATCTATGACCATGTTCAATGTGGCAGGAGCATCTTCTGCCATAGAAGAGCGCTCCCCTTCAGTTGAAAGACCACCATGCATACCTTCATGCTGGATGTCATAATCGCAAAGTGTGAATCACAACACCTTTCTCTAAAATCGTGCCTCGATGGCATAGCCATTCACGACACTCATGGACTCAATATTTCAAATCTCTTGAGTTCTCGGTGGATGCTAATGGTACTAGCTAGGGTGCAGAGTGGACCCTTAGGGGTACAGGTGCCCTGGCCTCATCTTAGTACCGATGGTGAATCAAGGCCCTTTGAAATTACCTGGAAGGGCCTTGTTAGACCATCATCATCCCTTACAACAAGTGAATCTAGCCTAATGACTTTCTCTTCCCCTTGGGGGTTCAACTCCGAGTGTGCTAGAACTTCTAGAGGCATCGCACCTCCTTCCACGACACCACATTGTGAACCTCTGAGGCATCCTCTAAATGTGATAGTTACATGGACACATTAAGGTTTTTAATTAACGTAAGGGTTAATACTCATAGGTTTACTATAGTGGAAAGCCTGGCAATCCATAGTCGCAGGGTTGAACCCACTCTTATACCATATGTAATGACCCCATTGTTATGAATACAAGAGAAGCATAAAGTGTAATTTTTCTTTTTTTTCTTTTTACAGGATGACAACTATGATTATAGCTAAACAACCCATTTGACGATGAGAACAAACAACAGACAACTACGACTCCATGCACTAGCACAAGAGAAACTGGGTGAAACATGCGTAAAACAATAGAGAGAAATGACTACCCGTCTGACACAAACATGACCACGCCTACAAGCTAAGGGACAACATCCCCATCCCGACACAACGAACTCAACGACCAAATACTATAACCTCAAAGGAGTGCAAACCCAATGCATGAAGGCGTTACAACCCAAGCACTAACAACAACTTACAACGATCAACTACACTCACACGAAACGCATATACCCCAGCCAAGTCATCCTTCGCCTCTATCCCTTAGGGTGCACAGTGATCCCCTCATCAGGAATCATGTTATCCCCAAGTGATAGGCATGACATTAACCCTTGTGCAACCTAACCTATCTGGAACAAAGACTCCGAAAAAATCCAACCACTAGGAGATCAACTTAACCATTAAAACACATGACGAAAAATCCTAGTACCCAACTGACAAGTCAACAAGACGACTAAGACAATCTTACAACGCTAAAAATTCTTGCACAACAAAATCAACCTAAACATGATAAAATATTAATATTATCACACGCATCTCGATGAAACTGTAATCCAAATCCCAAGATAAGATAAGTATTTATCGCTATCCTTTAAAATTGAAACTACATAAATTTAATTGTTGTCCTTACCTATAAAAATTAGCAGCCCTTTAATAAGCTTGTTGTCCTTTAATTATGAAACTGAAATATAAATAAGTATTATCCTTATGATGATTTCACTATCTAGCTAAGAGTTCACAAAACAAGTTTATAATGATTAGTGAATATGCTAGAGTTCGCCAATAAAAAAATCATCAAATTGTTATAAGAAAATCAACAACAAAATTCACGTTGTCCAACACCACCAATGGAGGTCTCTAAATAAGTTTTTGTCTATTAATGAAGTTACTGTCTACTAAAATATATGTGAGAAGGCTGTAAGTAAACTACACAAAATTGTTAAGCTAAATATATTAATTGTTGTCATTTAAAGATGCAGTAGGTAAAAATAATATAAGATATAATGGAATTAGTGTGAACATGTGTAAGGGTGATAAGTACAAAAGAGTGAAAATGTAGATAAACATATTGCATGTAAAATGTAATGCAGAGTGTAACAGTTATCCAAAACATGGAGTAATAAATGAACCCTAGTCAAATCTATTCCCAACGCTTTTCATTCACCCATCTCAAGAGAAAACACATCAATATATAACTTTCACATGAAAAAAAAAATGGATTCATTGTCTAATCAAACATTTGCACAATCACTTGCTCACACAGTCATCAACGGAATCATTGCCTAATCTCGTACTCAACCCAGACCATAAAATTAGCTGATAACGCAGCTTTAAATAGTGACGGTTATCGCCATCAAAAAAGAAATAAAATCGTGTTCTGGGAATGGTAGGATCATCGTCCTAAGAATTTATCCTACAAGAATGGACAACAATTTGATTTGTTGTCATGAATCACAGAAATTTCATGGCAAATTTGGAGTTAAAAGATAATACATGCGGTCATAATCGTTGGACAAAATGCTGGCAATCAAATAAAAATGTAGAAATGGGGGTTATGTTTCCAGTCTCTGCTGGGTATTAAACTTAAATGTAGATCAGGATGCATAAATCTCTTTTTTCAATCTGCCAGGATACCAACAAAATGCATACATGGATAAATAATTCATTTTTTTCCATTCGTCGAGATACTAAACAAGAACACAGACATGAATAAATAAATTGTTTTTCCATTCAGTGGGATACCAAATAACAACACAGACATGGATAGCTAAATCATTTTTCCATTCGGCAAGATACCAAATAAAAACACAGACATGGATAACTAAATCATTTTTCCATTCGGCTGGGATATGGAAACTTAAAGATCGTCGGCACATACATATCCTTATCAATCAATGAGCATCTCATTGTCCTTCACTGTAATTGTTGGATTTAAAATAAAAAAAATCAAAGTCAAGCAAATAGCATATACACGATCGCTGGTAATGCCATAGTAAAAGAATAACTCAGACATTTGGTAACTGTCAAACCTTAAATCTATCCAACGCAACAATAAAAAATAAATCACTGACTTCACAAGGGTAATTTTGTTGTCAAGGTAATAAATATTGCAGAGGAAGAACGTAAGCCATATGTAAGAGAAGCGTAGGGAAAAATCGCCTTCAAATAAATTAAATGCATAGGAAAAAAATCATAGTCCAAAAAAAGGGAAAGCGTTGTCAATAGGGGCACGAACATAGGCTAAAATCATTCTTAATTAAATTAAAGTGCAAAGGTAAAACACAGGGAATGAAGATGAACAAGGAACAGGGTAATCATTCTCTAGAAGCGCAATGACCATTAGTCAACAAGAACAATCAATAGGGGTAGACGGCATCATTCGCTCATCATCCATGTAGAAAAGAGTAGGGCATTAGAATCTATAGGTTGTTGTGCATTGAAGTGACGACCATCAATTCGGCTCCTGGATGACTACTCAGGCATGGACTGACGAAATAGGGATGAGGATGAAGTAAAAATGACAACTCTTCATGACAATCAACAAACCAAAGGATAGTCACAACATTTAGGGATCGAATGCCAAGGTAAACAAATCAAGCAACGAGCTAAGGCTATGGGGAAAATTTAAGTTCTCGGCTAATATGCTAAGTCAAACATATTCTTTACCTAATTGAAAATACATAAACGAAAGCATAGGGTATAATAATAATCTACGATGCATAATAAAAGTAAGCTTACCATAGCCTAAGTCGTTTGCTCTGAGTCATTTTCCCATGCACTCATGCAGCTCCCGCTTGTCAACCGATGAGGCTTCACTGGTACCTCCCAACCAATGCTAGGGGTACTCTTCTTCCCCCTTAGCCCCCCGAGCCGCAAAGGGGCCACACACATTGAACTAGAGATCAACTAGCTCCCAGCTCACCTCGCAAGGTCGAGCTACCACTCCTCACTGAGCTGGGTATCCCAAATCCCACAAGCTAAGCCAGTCAAGTCTAAAATTCTACAGCATAATGTTACGCATGACAGAAGAGATCCATCCTTTTCCTCCTCCCTCCTTTATATATAATTTCTAAGTCACTTCTTTCCCAAATTCCCATTTAATTTATTGTTCATTAATTTAATTCAGAAAAATCATCCCCATACATGTGTCACCCATCCCCTTCGTTTCACTAAAAATTAATTTCATTAATTATTTAATTACTCCTATTTCCCTCACCCACCTAAAAGCATTCCTAGAATCACTCCTTGGTTTCCCCATATTCCCTTACACAATTTAATGACTTTCCCCCTTACTAATTTACTAGTTGAGTTCCATTTAGAAAGTTCTTAATGGCAAGATTCCTTGCTAAGATGGTCATTCTACTTTTTCCATATGTTTCCCTTTTTCTTTATGTTCCCCCTTTTTTTCCCTTAGTTTCCTAATTCTTTTAAATTTTCCTCTTTCCCTTTTCATTTGAAACTCAAATTAGTAAGTGCAGATAATTATATTTTTCCCTTTTTTCTTTTAATTAATAAATTTTAATTAGTATTGTAACAAAACAATCATTTCCTTTTTAAAATTTTAAATCCCTCTTTAAATTTATTTTAATAATTTAATCAAGTTTCTTACCTCCTTTTCATCAGAGGTTTAATGGTGATTATTATTATTTTTGATTTTTTTTACCACAAGTATTAGTTTAGACCTAGATTTTAATTTTCGAGGTTGGGTGATATTTTATTAGGGAAATTGTTTTATAAATATTTCTTATCACAATATTTGTTATAAGGCCACCTAGGTTTATTCTCTTATAGTTAACAATGTGGCATGCCCTTCAGGATGCACTAGGTGCTCCAAGGGTGCCACTCGCCTCATTCTATTTCCCTTGTGCGACGTGCCCTTCAGGACGCACTATGTGCTCCATGGGTGCCACTCACCTCATTCATTTTTTCTTGTGTGATGTGCCCTTCAGGATGCACTATGTGCTCCAAGGGTTCCACTCGCCTCTTTAGTGAATTGGTAGACATAAAAAACCCCTGGAGTCAATACTCCACCAAGTGATCTTCTGGAAGACTAAGGGTATCTAAGGAATAAGGCCCCTGCCTTATTGCACACCCCTTAGAATAATTGTGAGCGACTATTGCAATCTTCCCTCATGACATCATGGGTCTTCTCGAACTAGGTAGTCGTTAACCTACAGTTCGAACCATAGCAGGAGTGCTAGTAGGTTGTGGCAGGTTTGTTGTCCACACCTCTCCCTCAATGTCTCTAGTAGTCGTGCGTGACCCCTCTACTGCACATGTGAGTCTGGTCGGCAAGCTATCGTCAGCCTGCATCATCAACGAATCATGTCAGAATAACATCCATAATCATAACATCTAATCAAATGCAGATATGTCATATATAGAACAATGAAACCCCATTAATCCACTCCTTAACTCAATCTAGAGTCCAAGGGGTTTCATTGATGCCTCTGCATCCTTGAGGTCAAAAATTTTGCACACTTGGGAAAAGCGAGTCAATAGCACCTGTATGTGTCAATACAACAAAGTAACAAGTCATCAATCCATAATGCCTCATAATCATAAGAAAATGCCCAATAGTATAATAATCTGGGTCACTTGCACAAAAGTATCCTTAAGAATAAGTTCACTTAGTGTAAGAAAGAGCAGGATGTTAGAAACATTCAACAATTTTTCTAATCTTTATTTGTGATACACCATTATGTTCAAGTTTATGAGGAATTGTTGTTTCTCTTCATATCCCATTGTATTTACAATATTTCACAAACTAATTTGATATGAATTCCCCTCCACAATATGATCAAAGAATTTTATTATTATTATTAGTTTATTTTTCTACCATAAGTATAAACTCCTTAAAAATATCAAGCACACTACTTTTTTATTTCAATAAATAAACTCAAGTGTATCTTGTTTTATATTCTATAAATATCACAAAATAGAAAGCACCACCCAAAGTTTTAGTTTGAACAATTTCACATAGATCAGTGTGCACCGGTTCAAGTACTTCCCTTTTCGTTATTTCATTTCATTTTGAAAACTCAATATTATGTTAATTTTGTAAAGAACATCTTTCACATGCCACAAAATTAACAAGATCTCTAAAGTTTAGATGTCCATACCTCAACTTTCATAATTGTTTTATTGAAATACTTTTTACCAATAGATATTGATGACTTCCACCAAAAGAATGAATCTTGTACAATTTTCCTTCTTGTATACCTTCAATGATAACCTTATAATCGTCTTTCATATCTTTGACTAAACACCTTATCTTTACAAACTCAACTTTTAACATGTAATGGATAAAACTAAAAACAAGTTTTTCTTGATCCTAGGAACATTCATGACATTTTTAATCTATTTAATCACACAATTAGACATTCTAACAAACAAGCCACCGTAAATGTTAGAAAAATAGGATCGTGGAGTAATAAAATAAAACAAATGAGAAAATAAAACATAGAAGATACACAATACAATAGAGACAAAGATATATGTGGTTCTTCCAATGTGGGCTACATCCATCGAAGAAATTTTCCAGGTCCTTCCTTTATTATTATCCACCAAATGAAGGGATACAAACTACAATACAACCATTGTAACTTCCTCTTCTTTCTCTCACAATATCCTCACTCATAATACAATATTCACAATGATGCATAGCCGCAATAAATTTCCCTCATAAAAGAGGGTTTCCTTATAGGGATAAAACCCTAACATAACTTCTATAACAAACGATCCATATTTGCAATGGAATTACAATATAAATTTACAAGGAAGTTTTTCCTTCAGGGGCTTGGACCCCGTAGAAGGGGTAACCCCCCTCTACACACCTTGCATGGAGGAGTGTGGATTATTCCAGGGTGTAAATTCTTGATGGGGTATTAACATGGTTGAAAACAAAGACCTTTGAATCACGAAGATAATCAGTCTCTATAACCAACAATCTCTCACTTGGAGACTAATCTCAACAACTCCACCAATGTTGTATCTATTTGACTATGAACCTTCTTGGAACTGACAAATTTCTCATTTTTACCTTAATGCTTGAATACCAACTAAAATTGAGAAAGAACTCAGTTTCTCCCTAGTTACTCCCTTAGTTAACATGTCTGCAGGATTCTAGCTAGTGTGTATCTTTTCCAACTTCAAATGTCCATCTTCCAAGATGGATCGTATGAAATGGTACTTTATTTGTGTATTCTTAGTATTTGAATGGAAGTCTGAGTTATTTTCAAGATGAATGGCACTCTCACTATCACAATACAACCTACTATTCTCCTACTTCTTTCCCAATTCCTCCATAAACCTTTGTAACCAAATCATCTCTTTACTATCCTCTGTAGTAGAAACATACTCTGTCTCTATTGTTGAAAGTGTAACAATCTTTTTCAGTTTCGAAATCCAACTTACTATTGTTCGACCTATAGTAAAAAAATACCCTGTGGTGCTCCTTATGCTATATTTATCACTTGCCATATCTGAATCAACATATCCCTATAGAACAATGTCTAAACATCCAAAACATAATGCATGAGTATCAGTACCTCTCAAATATCTGAGAACCCACTTTACTGCATCCCAATTTTCTTTACTTGGATTGTTCATATACCTTCTCACAACTCCCATTGCATGTGAAATATCTGGTCTTGTGCAAACCATCACATACATGAAGCTACCAATTGTTGATGAATAAGGGACCCTGGACATGTATTCTATCTCCTCTTGTGTCTTGGGACACATTTCCTTAGTTAATTTGAGATGGCTGTCCAAATTTGTACTAACTGGTTTTGCATTTTGCATTCTAAACCTCTCCAACACCTTCTCTATGTACTCACCCTGAGATAATGTCAATTTGCAATTTTTGCCGTCTCTTGTTATTCTCATACCAAGGGTTTTCTTTACAGCACCCAAATCCTTCATTTCAAATGAATTAGCTAATTTCTTCTTGAGCACATTTATATCTTGCATATTAGACCCTACAACAAGAATTTCATCTACATACAATAGCAAGATAATATAACTTCCATTTTCTAGCCTTTTAAAATAAACAGAGTGATCATAATGACATCTACTATAACCTTGTTCTATCATAAACCTGTCAAACTTCAAATACCACTGCCTTGTATCATTATTTAGGCCATACAAGCTATTATTCAACCTACATACCAAATTTTCCTTCCCTTTGACCTCATGGCCATCTGGCTGTTACATATAAATCTCTTCCTCCAAATTCCCATGGAGATAAGTTGTTTTTACATCTAACTATTCAAGATGAAAATATTCTACTACCACAAGACTTAAAATAGACCTAATTGAAGTCATTTTAATAACATGAGAAAATATTTCATCAAAATATATACCTTTCTTTTGTGCAAACCCCTTTACAAAAAGTCTAGCCTTGCACTTCTTTTTTCCTCCATCTTCTTTCTTAAACTTGTAAACCCATTTATTCTTTAATGCTCTTTTTCTGACAGACAACTGAACCAAGTCCCAATTCTGGTTATTTACCAAGGAGTCTATTTCCTCTTTCATGCCTTGCTCCCACTTCTTTTTGGTGTCTACCTGCATTCCTTCTTCATAACATTCTGGTTCACCAGAATCCGTCAACAATACATAACGCAATGAAGGAGAGTATATTTTAGTGGGTATACTTGCAGGAGTTTGAGGTACCTTCTAATCCCATTGTTGTACATTATCATTTTTTGGTACCTTTGGAATTTCACTTTTAGTGATCTTATCCAACACTATGTATTTTGGTTTTTCTTTTTCATGTTTCTTTCCCTGCAACTGATCTTTGTACATGACCTTGTCATTGCATATGACATCTCTAATCATAATGATTTTTTTATTTTCATAATCCCATAAGAAATAACTAAAATAATTAACATTGTATCCAATAAAGGTACACTTCTTGGATTTTACCTCGTGATTTTCTCTATTTTCTTTATCAACATGGACAAATGATTCACAACTGAAAGTCTTCAAAAAATAATAGTTTACCTTTTTACCTGTCCATGCCTTCTCTCGAATTCTACCATCCAAATATATTGAACATCCTATGTTTATTAAGTAAACAAAAATATCTACAAAATCTTCCATACTTGTAAGGGAAAACTAGCATGCAATCTCATACTCCTTGCATGCTCCGTGATTGTCGTTTTCATCCTTTCTGACACACCATTTTCTTGTGGTGTTCTTGGAATTGTCTTCTCTCTATGAATCCCATGGTATGAACAATAATAATGAAACTTATTGATGCAATATTCCCCTCCACTGTATGATCTAAGACACTTCAACCTTTTTCATATTTCATTCTCAACCAAAGATTTCCATTTCTTAAAAGTATCAAAAACATCATATTTTTGTTGAATGTAATAAACCCAAGTTTTTCTATTTGCATCAATAATAAAAGTAACGTAATAATGAGAGACACCAAGCGATGATACCTGAGTTGGTCCCCATACATTTGTATGCACAAGCGCTAACATTTCACATTTCTTTTCTTTTCTGACTCTGAGAAATCTTACTCTCTTATGTTTTCCATAAACATAATGCTCATAGAAATCCAAATCAATTTGTTTAAGATATGGCAACAAATTTCTTTTGTGAAGTATTTTCATCCCCTTCACACTCATGTGTCCAAGCCTATTATGCCACAGTGTTGTATCCATTGTTGTAGAAGCTAAATATATAGAAGAATCATTATTACTAGTACATAAATACAATGTACCTACCTTCTCTCCTTTTTCTATCACCAATGATATTTTGGTGACCTTCCACACCTTATCTGTAAATATGGATATACAACCTTCATTTTCCAACTGCCCTGTTCAAATTAGATTTTCCTTATATCTGGAACATATATTACCTATTTCAACAACCATTGGTTTCTATTGTTTTCTTTATTTTTGCCTTTCCCATTCCAACAATTTTGCATGGTGCATCATCACCCAAATGAACCTGTCCAAAATCACCTTGAACGTAATCTAGAAAAAGTTTCCTATGGGGCGTGGAATGAAATGAAGCCCTTGAATCTACTACCCAAGACTTATAAATATTATCTATAGAAATAATCAAAGCATCTTGTAACACATCACCAGTTACATTTGCTTCCTAATTTTTCGCATGTCTTCCATCTCTTTGTTTTTTTGGAGCTCTGTAGTCTTTCTTTAGGTGTCCTTTCTTCCCACAATTCCAACACTCTATCTTTCCAAATCTAGATTTGGATCTACCCCTCCTAGAATTCCTGCGGTTCCCTGAGCCCTTTACTCTATCCTTTTGTCTTCCCCTATTCTCCATGTTTAACACATTACCTGATGTCTCACCTATAATTCTTTGTTGCATTTCCTCACTAAGGATAATACCAACAACATCATCAAGTTTTAAAGTGTTTGAACCAGAGACCAAGTCATTTTAGCTTTCTGGAAATGAGCACGAGATTAGAAGAGCCTTAACCTCATCATCAAATTCCACTTTTACAGAACTTAGTTGATTGTAACCATATTAAATTCATTTAAATGATTTGCAACAGACCCACCTTTTGATATCTTCATATTAAATAATCTCTTCAATAGAAATACCTTATTGGACACCAAGGTTTTTTCATACAGTTTATCCAATGCATCCATCAACTCCTTCATTGTCTTTTCTTTTGAAATATTGAAAGCCACCGACGCTGCCAGACTCAGTCGTATCATTCGTAGTTCCTTTCCGTCAAGAACCTCCCATTCTTCATCCTTCATGAACGTCAACTTCTTTGATATTCCACCCAATGGTAGGAATAGATCCTTCTTATATAAATAGTCTTCTATCTACATCTTCCATAACTGGTAGTTTTAGTTGTTAAATTTCTTGACCCTAAATTTTCCATCTTTCACCATCGCTCCCCCTCGAACTAGGAACAGTCTTTTCCATGAGTTTCCTTTTGCTATGATACTAGTCATTAGGAAAAAAGGATCACAGAGAAATAAAATAAAACAAATGCGGAAATAAAACATAGAAGATACATAATACAATATATACAAATATATACGTGGGTCACCCAGTGTGGGCTACGTCCACCAGATAAATTTTCCAGGTCCTTCCTTTATTATTATCCAGCAAATGAAGGGATACAACCTACAACAAACCTGTCATAACTTCCTCTTATTTCTCTCACAATATCATCACTCATAATACAATATTCACAATGATGCATAGCTACAATACATTTCCCTCATAAAATAGGGTTTCCTTCTAGGGAAAAAACCTTAACATAACTTCTACCATTAGTTATGCGACCTTATAATGAATGGTCGAAATTTACAATGAAATTGCAATATACATTTACAAGGCAATTTTTCCTTTGGGGGCTTTGCCCCCAAACCCCAGCCAGGGGCCCACTTTCCCGAAGACCCCCCAGTCAAGGGGATGGACCCCACAGAGGGGGTGACCCCCCTCTTCACTCCCCCGCATGGAGGAGTGTACATTATTTCGGGTTGTAAAGTATTCATGGGGTATAAACATGGTTGAAAAAAAAAACCTCTATATAAGGAACATAATCAAGCTCCACAACCAACAATAACTTCGCACACATGGTACCTATCATCTCCTAGGAAAATTTTCTTGCCACTAGATTCTTCATGAAATGTTTTAAACCAATCTCTATTGCAAGTTGAATGTGAAGAAGCATCATAAGAAATAAACTATATATTTGACTTTTTGTTATTGGAGCACATAAATTCATATTTGAAATAAATAATTTAAATTATTCAAGATATCCAATTCCTTCATGATCAAAATTATTATGTTTCCTCTTATTTCTAGAATTATCAATTTTCTTCTTTCTACAATCATTAATAAAAATGACCAGTTTTCCTAGAGTGAAAGCAAGCTCCTTTCTTGTTAACATAACTTTGTTTATTAACATGTCACTACTCCCTTGAGTTGGTTTTATGCTAGAACAACTTCCCTTGTCTTTTTTCTATAGCTTGCTTTTGTATCTTTTCTTGCTTTTTCTTTTCATCAAAGCTAAATTTGAATACTCTTGTCAATTATCCAAATTTCTTCTTCTTGTTTCCTCTTGAAGAAGTATCATTATCAATTTCTCAAGCTTTTGTGCATTTTTCCTAGCTATCAAAATTGTTATGAAAACTTGATACTTACTAGATATACCACTCAAGGTAATAGTGACAAGATCAATATATGATGATTTCTCTAGAATAAAACCTAACTTGTCTCTAAATTAATTCACCCTTGACAAGTAAACATTAACATATTCATTCTCATTCATTTTAATAGAAAGTAATTTATTTTCAAAAATAAAATCCTATTTCCATTCTCAGTTTTAAACAATGATTTAATACCTTCCATATGTTTGCACACTTATCATAGTCCTCGATGTGAGGAATTATTGTATCCTTCAAATACATTCTCAAAACAACCATTTATTTTACTTCTCTTCTCTCCTAATTTGTGGTTATAGCTCAATCTGTAGGACATGTATTTGTTCCATACACAATCTTTCACACATTCAAACCCTCCAACAAAGTCTAAACCGAAATTCTCTAATTCACATAGTTAGTACCATGCAGTTTGATGTTATCACTTATATAACTTTTTGAAAAAATTGACATAATAAAAAATATGTAATCAACGCACAAAAAACAAATTTTGGAACACTTTACACAAACTGAACTGAGTACTAATTTCAGTAATATGACTATTATCAAAATATGTAGCATCTTTTTGCAAATACTTTACAAGGGATACGATAACTGTAACATGGAAATGTTACCACTGTCACCTTACTTCTCTCTTCTCCTAAGTTATGGTTGTAGCTCAATATATATGACATGGATTTGTTCCATTCAAAATATTCTCCACATCCAAACCCTCCAACAAAGTATGAATTTTAATTTTCCAATTCACATAGTTAGGACCATGTAACTTGATGTTGTCACTTATATAACGTTTTTTTTTAAATGAAATTGTTACACGTCAAAATTACTCAGCTGGATAAGTGTTGCATGTCCCTCTCAATTGTCGTAAGTGTCGCACCTTCCTTACAACTTTCGCAAGTGTCGCAAGTTGGTCACAAGTGTCGCAAATGATGTTCAGACATACTGCCATGTCAAC